>JAJJMB010011476.1:0-10299 GCA_023531105.1 Papaver atlanticum | reverse complement strand
TCTACTGGAAGGGCCCTAACTTGGAGCGGCCTTTCATGTTTTTTTTTTCAATGAGAAGTGCAGGCTCTCTATATAAACTGTTTAAAATGTCTCTACATATTTGGAGTAATCTGCAACAATACCCAATTGAAGGTATTGCCAAACAAATATGTAATTTATGCTTTCTTCTCGGATGAGTGTAATGGCTAATGTGATCTTGAAATTCTAAGCTAAACAAGAAAATGCGCAACTAATCGTATCCTGAAAGATCAATGAAGCATGGTTTTGAGATACGTTGTTCTTCACGTATTTAATTGACACTTAATAGACTGACATAATTAATAATTAACTTTATCATGTACATTATACGCGTGTAAGCTTTAGGATCATATATTGGAGAACATAAATATCCGGTATCTTGATTTGTGTAAAAATGCAAAGGGTGTTATGATTCGTCGATTTTTAAGGTCGTTGAGTTGCTAATAGTTCAGGTTTCTTTCAGGTGTTAACAAAATTCTTACAAAATGTGAGCTTTTAAACTATCTATCTTTTGGCACATTTGAATGTTATCAATTCCACAACCATTATATATTCTTGCTTGCAGTTTTTCTAATCTGATTTGCTACATTGCTTAGCTTAGGTGAGCTTGACTTGACCGTTTCATAACTAACATAAGATAGATATCCTAACATTGCAGTGAAACTAAGTAATGGTACTGGCTAAAATTTGGCATTGTGTACATTAATAATATTCTTAACTTTGGCATTGTGTACATTAATACTATTCTTAACTTTGCTGGATTTGATCAGATTGAAGTACTATGGAAAACATACAAGGTTTTAAGAACTATTTTGTTGCTGCAATCAGTTTTACTTCACAAAGCCAAATGGGAAGGAGATGCTAATAACAACCTCTTTTTATCATTCCCAAAACTTTCAGGTTACAAAATTTCATCAAGTGGTCATGAGTTCTATTTTTTAGGTTTAGAATAAACCTCTGCAGAAGAATTTTAGAATTCTCATATGTCTTTTTCTGTAACATATAATCTCTTAACTGTATACATAATAAGACTGCATAATGTTAATGAGAGATCCAAGGAAATCAATAAAGGTCAATAAAAATTATGGAGTCATGTCATTGTCTCTATGTAAATTTTTCCTGTATATTACGTATTCTCCTAAAGATTTAAGTAGTGATAAAGATCAATAACAATTATTCTCTTGATGACGTAACCATAGTTTTCTTATTCTGTTTTAGAAAAAAAAAAAAAAAAAAAAACTTTTAGTTTATTTCGAGAAGGAAGAACAAATGGACTCTATGTTGATTTGGACATTCGGTATGAGTGGGGAAATGGAGATTTTGTACCAGGTAATTTTCATGTTTTTTCTATAGAGGAGATGGCAATTATCAGGTTTGAGTGATGTTCTTATTTTTATATTTTTTGTGAAAACAGATGTTTTAGGTCTCTTCGGTTGAACATCTTTAGACCCGAGGAAAATGGTTCGTTAGGCATGCATAACTTGAAATTGGTGAACAAAACAGTAATGCCAAGGTGGATGTGGCGATACTCAAAAGAAAAGGATGCTCACTGGAAGGGTTTCCTGGTGAATTCAAAGGTCCTAATTGCACGCTTTTGATACATAAGTTTTCTTACAAGGCTAACATAATAGATTCTGGAAACAATATAGCATGTTTCTTTTGGATAGTTACTTTTTCCAACCGATGGAGACGAACTGAATATTATGCATGCTTTATGAGTCAAGAGCAGCAATATTTATGTATAAGTGTATTATGACAATTATTATATGTCTTGCTATACTGATTCTATCTCTTTATCCATGTGTGGGTTACTTTTGACAGTTATTATGGCATCCAGTAGGACACCACATGGTTGGCCGCTTTCAAAATACTCGATCGACAACCTGTCTTCCTCATGACCCGATAAACTAAAAGATATAGTGTCTTCAAAATCAATAGTCTAAGGAAAAATTGTGCGTATGATGGACAAGACGACTAGGACTATATCTAGGCAGTAACATGTAGGAGTAAATCCATTTCTTACCAAAAAGCTTTTGGTCCATTAATAATTGCAGATTGAAAGGAATTACATACAACTCCTGCCAAAATCATCTTAGAGGGCGAGCTTTGTATCTATATACCTTAAGATTTCCTTTGCGATAGATCAGTCCTTTTCTAACATTAAAGTTAACCGTATTAAACATGTAATTTAAGATAAGGCTGATGATGTATCTCAGTATACAAGACTCATTTTATATGGATACATTATTTGAACAGTGGAACTGTATGTACAAAAAACTGGAGGAAATTCATTGAAATATTGACTTTATGATTTGGATGCTTAGGCGCAACTAATCTTTTGGTCTAGATTGTTGTGTTTAAACTCTTCTTTACGGTATCAATGTATCTATATTATTTGCTAATTTTGTAAAAATACCTCCTTCAGGCTGGGAGACTGTTGATCTTTGGACAATTTCTCTGGATGAGATATTTCATACCTTGCGGAGTGCAAGTTAAAATGGTGGTCATTGTATAACATATATCATTATTCTCATTAGGTTAACTCTTTTAAATATAGGACCTAACAGGAGGAAAATGAGGATTTATGGACAATTGGTCCAGAAGGAAAGGTAAAGATATCCTATACATTTTCCTCTTTTTAACGAGAAGCGGACATTTTTAAGTTGGTACATTATATAATCCATTGTTTCGATGAAAGAAATATTTTCTAGAAATGCTTAAGAATATGCTCAGTTACTGTGATTTTTCGATGAAAATTGCGTTGCAAAAGTCACAAATGCAGAACTCCCAAGTCAATTAGAGGGTTAGAATCATATTTTGTAAACATTTTAATTCCTATATCTTTTGCGTATGTTGTTTGGTATAATTTTATAGTGACCTTAGTCCTTTATAGGCTTCTGGAATGGAGTTTACATTTTGGTTTCATAGGCTAAAGTTCTTTTGATATGATCATTCATTAGACCGCGGGTATGGTTGCGAGTGTGGTGGTGGTGGTGGCTGTGGCATGTCTCAGTGGTGAATCACTTTACTACTTCTGATATCATTCATTAGAAAAAGATAAATTGCCTCACCCCTTCTACCATTAGATCATGCGTGTCAATTGTTTGTTTTGCAGGTATCCTAAAACAATATAGTCGATTTCTTCTTCTTTTTTCTGTCGGTAGTAACTTGAGATCCATTTACTTTAAGATTTTTGCATTTAACTGTTTGTTGCGCAAAATAATCTTTCATTGGTGTTGCTATTCGTGTTTCTTTTGATGCTCAAACCACCATTTATAAGGTAGTACGTCTTACTTTTTTGTTCGTTCTCATGCCACTGTTGCTTGAATCTACATCAATAGTTTTCTTGGTTTTTCTTTTATTTGTAGTAGTATGCTAATTGCCTCTCACAGCAAGAAGCTTCATATCCAAAATATCTGTAGTTCTGTTGAGTATATGGGTGTGCAGGAGGTTGTGACAGGTGAAAATGTCAGTACAGAACAACAAGGAGCCAAGGACATAAGTGGATTATTTCAAAGAATTAATTTTTTTTTTTTAAGTGAATAGAACTTGAAAACAAGAACCGATAACAACTCTTGCTGTTGCTTGTTGTTTTTTGTTTTGCAGGGTGAAAATACATGAAAACTTATGCTTCAAACTGGTGCCGCTGCGTGTGAGGAGATGTATGAGTTGGTGTACGGACTGGTGATGTGGGAGCGAGCATATTGTGGTAAAAGGTTGGCGATATGAATTTTTCTGGTGGAGTTCAGGTCGTGTAGCTGGTAATGGTAATGGTAGTCTTTGAACTCAAGGCTGCTAATGGGGGTACCAGGTTAAGCCGGGGTCTTATATGAAACTCTATTTTGTCTTATCTTGATTTTGGTAGACCCCCTAATTTTGGTACCACTATTCACAGCCTTGATTAGTAATCCGCAAACTGCACAATCAAGATGTAGTAACGGGTTGCGGTTTTGCAGGATGGTCTGGTTGTAACATTTCTGGTTTAAAATTCATATCGTAGTTTAGATGCTTTGAAAAGAGGTTGCATGTGTTGAGAATAAAGTGTCTGTTTTGATTTAGATGAATCCATTGTTAACCCTTCATATTATTTTCCATAACAACATGGAAAATGATGCATCTAAAAGATGATCCCTCGGTCCACTGAACAAAAGCTCGCGTTGGGCTGGGTCTTGCATTTAACAGCCAAGAGTTCCTTTAGAACGATGTTTTGGGGACTACCCCAAAACAGTGGGGGACTACTCTTCCAATTTGGGGGTGGATATTTGAAGTAATTTTGGGTCGCCCCTTATCTAAAAAAAATTAAAATACCAAATTTATCCTTGGTAATTAAATTAGTTAGATTAGTTAGTGTTAGTGTAATGATTAATTAGTGATTAGTTAGTTATTAATAGGATAGTTTTGTTAGAATGAGAAGAAGAAGAAGAAAAAAAAAAGATGAAGAAAAAAAGGGAAGAACACTCAAAATGTTATTTTGAGTTTAGTAAACATGATGTGAGTGATTCATGTGATGATACCTCCTCCTGAGAATCAGAACCTCCTTCATCTACAAATATATTTGTCAATATTTCTAATGATCCGGATATGAGTTATTTGTTAGATAATGAAAGCTATTTACCCCAAACTCAACCTAACGACCCAAATGATGAATTTTATCAGCCACAACCAGAAGATGAAGTTATGGGTACTCAGGTATGTCTCAAATTTAGTTAATGTAGCTTGAATTGTATAAAAAATTGGCCAAATCGAAAATTTCAGGAAGAAATTTCGGCTAGGTCAAAGTAGTTCGGTTAGCAATCCTGCAGAACAGGTAGCCGAACTCTCCTGTATATGCAGTTCGGTTACTCGTTTCAGCATACACAGGTAACCGAACTCTGTTTTAATGGAGGTTTTTGAGAGTTCGGTTATCTTTTTCCAGAAAACGTTGCCAAAATAATTTTATAGAGTATACAGTTAATAGTTCGGAAGAGTCGAGTTTAGTCCCTTTGTTACCGAAGTTTATGTTCGGCAAGCTTGCAAATCACGTTCATTGAATAGGTAACCGAACTTTTAAGTTCGGTTTAGTCGATAGTAGTAATTATGTTGCCGAACTATACCATAGAAAATTCCAAAGAACAAGTTCGGCAAGATCGCCATTTTTTTTTCATAACCGAACTTATTGTTCGGCAGGATCGTTTTTATTTTAACATTGCCGAAAATTTAAGTATTTCTTATTTTTAGTTGGTATTGACGTTGTGCTATTACTCGTAGGTTGCATATGATCCAATAGAACCAATGGAAAATCAACCTACCCCTTTTGATATTTTGTACGATGACACGTCCCATCACTACATGAATGACTTGGTATTCAAAAGTTCTTTAGAGGCAAAGAGTTGGGCTAGACAACATGCACTAAAAGACATGTGCGTATTAGTATTGAATGGGAGAGAAAGCAAAACCCGCTTTGAAATAGTTTGTGAGAGAAGCGGTGATCCCGATAAAAGCCACAAGAGGAAGGGTTATGTTTATAAAGGAAAGAAAAATAGGAAGAACAAAACTTTCTCAAAGAAGATTAAATGCTCATTCAAGCTTGCATTTAATTACAGCAAAGAATTGGGTGGATGGGTTCTCTACAAGGGTTATGGAAGGTTGTCATAACCACCCTCGTCCGGAGCATCTTGAAGGACATTTCATGGCGGACAAGCTAACTCCTGAAGAGATGGACAAGGTTGCTAAAATGAGGAAAATGGGTTTTTTACCGATTCAAATGCTCCAAATACTAAAGGAGGATAACAAGGATAACCACTCATGTTTGTCCACCGTTTGTAATGCAATTGTGACAATTAGAAAGAAGGAATGGAGAGATAGACAAGTGATGCACCAATTGTTTTTTTTGGCCAAAGAGAAAGACTACGCGGTTCAAAAGGATGTGGATTCGGACGGAGAGATAACCCAACTCTTCATTGCGCATCCAACGAGTGTTCGATTGGCTCAATGCTTTCATGAAGTTCTCATAATGGATTGTACTTATAAGACAAACAAGTACGAGATGCCATTATTGAATATTGTTGGGCGTACTTCGACGCAGTCACCGTTTACCGTGGCGTTTTGTTTCTTAAGGGATGAGCAAGAACCTAGTTACATTTGGGCACTACAACAAGTTAAGGAAATCTTCCGAGGTGATGATATTCCCGGGGTTATAGTCACCGACAATGAAGTCGCATTGATGAATGCAATAGAGGTAGTGTTTCCATTAGCACACAATATGCTTTGTACGTTCCATATATGGTGTAATTTGATAAATAGGTGCAAGCCAACAATTTGTCCACCCAAGAAAAAAGGATATGAAGAGATTAAGATGTTACCAGAACATGAAAGAGCGGATGCAAAAGAGGAAGTTGATAAACAATACGATCTAAATTACGCTAAATGGGTTTCTTTCAATGGTGAATGGGAATCATTGTGTTGGTCTCTTACCGAGGCAACCATGTTTCGGCGACGTGAAGCTTAAGTCTCCAATTTGCCCTATCGAACCATCTTCCCTATACGTGAAGCTTGAGGCTCTAAATAAAGACTATTTGAATGACCTACCTCTATACATTAGAGAATACGTTATATCCACCGACGACGTACCTCCGGATGGTAATTGTGGTTTTCATGTTGTCAATCAACAACTTGGGCCTTTCATCGAAGGTGCCAAGCTAAATAATGGGTGTGCAATCACTCATATAAGGCAAAGGTTGTTGTCCAAACTAAAGGAGAATCCGGCATTTTACAAGACAATGTTGTGCGATGGGGTGGGTAGTCTCAATGAGAAATTTGTTAAGTATCAACGTCGTCTTCATGGGGGCCATCCGATCACACCGGATTATTGGATGAGCATACCGATATGTGGACACTTAATCGCCGAGGAATTTAATTGTGTGGTTCATTATTTCACAAAGTATGCTAGTTTCACCTTCACCCCGAAAACAACCGTATGTGTCGAGCAACTCAAACGAAGGATATGTGTGATGGCATTTACTAACAACAACCACTTTATAGGCCTTCGTTTAAAACCCGATTGTCCACTGCCTCTAATATCCGGAAACTCTTATTGGCATGCATTTAACTCCGATATAATGTTGGGTTGGTGTATTATGTATGAGCATAACATGGAGATGTGGAAAGCTTTGGAGAAATCGGACGAAATTGTACATGAAGGTCAAATTTCCCTTGAGGATGATTAAATGACACATGTAATGGAACTAAGTATGCTTTTCAATCTAATACTATGTTTTTTGAAGTGTGGTATTCATTATCGAGTTATTTTAGTATTTTATTGAGTTGACAGATAATAGTTCGGTAAGCACATATGATTATCCATGTTTCCGAACTTAGGTTTTGCAACCTACGCAAATATTTTAGGTTGCCGAACACCTGTTTTGTATCAGATATAGGTGTTTTATTTGAGTCTTCAGGGTAGAGTTCGGTTAACAGTCAAAATGTTGCGAGGTAACCGAACTCTGTCTTCGGCAACCTGGTAGGATTTAGCTGTTCGCCGAAAAAACAGTTCGGTGACCATTAATTTGTCACACTTTACCGAATTTTAAGTTCGGCTAGCTCTGTTCAAATTTAGGTAACCGAACTTTTTACCTGAAGTGTAAGTCACAAACTGGTAGGATTTAGGTGTTTTATTTGAGTATTCAGAGTAGAGTTTGGCAACCTTGATAATGTAGCATGTAACCGAACTCTGTGTTCGGAAACCTGGTATGATATAGCTGTTCGCCGAAAAAATAGTTCGGTGACCATATATTTGTCACAGGTAACCAAACTTTCAGTTCGGTTAGCTATATAAAATTTTCAGGTAACCGAAAAACAACCTGTATTCAAAATTTCGTCCATATAAAATTGAAAACACAAACCCAATTATAATTAAAAATGCAAACAAGGTTGTAAAACAAATATAAAAGTTGTTATACATACACAAACATACGAAATTAAACCATACGAAATCCACAACTAAGATGTTTTTTGGAACAAAATATTTCTCGGTGTTCTTTGTTCCTTGAACCACCAAATTGAAATTTTCATTCACCACGTCGGGATCCATTTGGAAACAACAAAGTTGTCTTAGTATTCTCCTTGGATTATATATTGCGTAGCCATTAGGATACCAAATTGGTCCATAGTATGCCGAGACGGTAGAAAAATCATTCATATCTTATTCATCTACAGGGACATCATCTGGTACGGCGTATGGGTGAAATACCACATCGTTCACCGTAAGTTTATCCAATTTCTCTCTCAACGAAGTCAACTGCTCTTCTTTAGACTTCTTTTGTGCGTCCAAAAACAACCATTTTCCTACTGTAGGTTCGTCATAGGGATAAGGTGTCTTTTCCCTAGACAATCCCAATGAAGGGAAGTGGTCATAAATCCAAACCTATACGAAAATACGAAAATATTAACCACATACATGATAATTGATTTGGGAGCAGAAAATTTATGCGAATAATTTGCTAACTAACAATGTAAAAGCTCACCTGAATAAGAGTTAAGTAACCTCCAATTTGAGTTGTCTTAATCCTCGACCCTTTGCTCATCTCTCCTAGAACAAAAGCAAGCACCCCAGTGGCCCAAGAGTATTGGTTAATCTCATCGAGATTCTCCAAAAGCTGTAGATAATGTGTATCCACCCTATTTCCAGAAGTGTCGGGGAAAATGACGGTTCCTAGCTGATATAACCAATAAGCGGTGACATGATGCCTTAGGGTCTCCTGGTCCATCACCAACTTTCCTTTCTCCACCTTCTTTCTTGTCCCTCCAAATGCTTCCTTCAACTTTACCAACTTGAATTTCTTCACCTTCTTCTTGAACGCTCCATTTACCTCTCTTGGATTATACTCATCGCCCCGTTTAGGGGACTTCACAGAATGTCTAAACTCACATTGATCCTTTCTTGCATCCCATCCTAGACATTTTAGAGCCAATTCTTCAAGATCTTCATAATGCATCGAGGGGTTGTAGCCTTCTCGAAGACATTTACCTTCCACTGGTAAGCCGGTTATTCTCGAGCAATCATCGGGAGTAATTCCCATCTCGCCAAATGGAAGATGCATTGTATATGTCTCGGGATAATACCTCTCGAGAAATGCGGATACGGCAACAACGTCAAAATCCACATGTGCATACTCTATAGCTCTCCATAACACACACTGTTTCACCTTTGCTTGAAAATCGTCACACTCCAAAGAAAGATCCCATTTGGACGCCTTTTGACGACGAATAAGACGAACTGCATCATTATGATCCTACGAAAAAAAACATAACACTATTAATACTTGACGAAACATGTCCCAAAAAAAAACGTTTTGTTAGGTAAGAATTAACTTAAAGAATACCTTTGTCGCATAGATCTTCGCAGCCCATGAGTGTTTGTAGCCAAACAATGTGGCCCCTCCATCATTTGGAGTACCATAAGTTGGGTTCACTAGTGGCAAACACAAATTATCAGGGGGAATGTGTGAGTATCTATCACAAGGCAGCTTCCACTTCTTTTTCTCTTTAACAGGAACTATTTCTTGCTCTTCTTCCTCTTCCTCCACTTCATCCTCTTCCTCCTCTTCATCCTCTCCCTCCTCTTCTTCCTCTACCTCTTCTTCATCATCCTTCTCTTCCTCTTGTCCTTCTCCTTCTTTTCCATGTCCTTGTTCTTCTTCCTCTACATTCTAAACGTGTTCTATTTGTTGTTCAACCTCTTCATTTCCTTGGTCTTCATTTCCTTGCTCTTCTTCATCATCATTCCCTTATTCAATAACATTATCAATTGTATTCTCCATCACCTCTTGATTGACTTCCTGTAATGATCCCCCTCCATGTTTTGCATTTTTAGTACCACGGTTTTGGAAATCCAGATGTATCTTACCGCGAGGTGTTGGAGTTCTCAAATCTTCGGCTACGTGGGGATTAGATTTTTTCCCTTTGTTCCTAATGAATGAAAACCACATTATTACCTAAACAGAATATTGTCTTATCAAATAAAATTGAACATGGGATTACACCAAACAAAAAATGTTAACAGACTAAAGTTCGGTTATCTGGTATAAGTTGCGAGGTAACCGAACTACAAGTTTGTATGTGACAGATCAAAGTTCGGTTACCACATAGAAAGTGCGAGGTAACCGAACTATATTTTATCAAAGTTCGGTTACCTATATAAATTTATCGAGGTAACCGAACTCATATTTTTCATATAAAGAAGGAGTTCGGTTACGTGTTTTTTTTTGCGAGCTTACCGAACTTCATAGTTCGGTTACCTTAAAA
>JAJJMB010011474.1:1371450-1662509 GCA_023531105.1 Papaver atlanticum | reverse complement strand
TCACGCACCAAGCCTTATGTCTACTCGAATTTGTTTTTGCAAGTTTTGTGGGCTAAAAGATATTTGGACCAACCCGTGCGTTATGCTCGTATATCACGCACCAAGCCTTATGTCTACTCGAATTTGTTTTTTCAAGTTTTTTTTGCTAAAAGATATTTGGACCAACCCGTGCGTTATGCGCGTATATCACGCACCAAGCCTTATGTCTACTCGAATTTGTTTTTGCAAGTTTTTCCTTTAAGGCTTTTATTTATGGGAGGATTCCTTTTACGCGTTTAATTGTTTTACAAGAAACAAAACTCGTTTTATAAGAAAATCTAAACCTTGCTTGATTTGCAAGTTAATTTTCCTATAAATAAAACTCAAAAAATCTCTTTTAAACACACATAAGAAACGCCTGATGTGTGTCTTCTTTTTCTTCATCTTCTCGTTTTGTTTGCGCGTTAGTTTTACATTCAATCCCTATTGCTAAGTTCAAGAGTGGGTAACTTGTATTGTGTTAATACAAGTTATATCGGGCAGTCTTATCCCGGACAAATCTTCGCACGTTGGGGTTTAGCATTACTTCAGAGTATACCCGCTAACTAATGTGTTAAGGACAGCTTATTGAACCTGTGATTCTGCCCTCATCAAGTTGATCGTGGTAGAGTTGTTTGATACAGTTCTTTATATATATTATTTGATATATCTAACGTTTCTTCTATTATTGCAAGCTTCCAACAGATAACACCCATTCCCCTTCTTCTTCTACGGCCATGTCCTCGTCATCTTCCGAAATTGGTGATCCTGTCCCTCCTCGTTATCCTTCTCGACAACGTAATCCTCCAAATAGGTTTGGTTATTCTCATAATGATTTTGGTCTTTCATGTTATTCTACTAAATTCTCTTCCTTTCTTGCTTCTATTCATTCTCTACACGAACCTACCTCCTATAAGGAGGCTGTTTGTGACCCACTGTGGCAGCAGGCTATGGATGAAGAACTTTCCGCATTGTTCAAAATTGGTACATGGGAATTGGTTCTTCTCCCACCAGGAAAACATGCAGTAGGCTCTAGATGGGTATACAAGATCAAGACCAATTCAGACGGCTATGTTGAGCGCTACAAAACCCAAGAATATGGAATTGACTATGATGAGACCTTTGCTCCCGTGGCAAAAATAACTTATGTTCGTGCTCTTATTGCAGTGGCATCTATACGAAAATGGAAACTATCTCAAATGGATGTGAAAAATGCTTTTCTAAATGGAGATCTTTCCGAAGAAGTTTATATGGTTCCTCCTCCTGGTGTTCCACACAAACAAGGAGAAGTTTGTAGACTCCGAGAGGCTTTATATGGACTCAAACAAGCACCCAAGCATGGTTTGAAAAATTCTCTAGTGTTATCGTTACTCTTGGTTTTCAATCTAGTGCGTATGACTCGGCGTTGTTTGTTCGTAATAGTTCCGCTGGTCGTATACTGTTGCTGCTTTATGTTGACGATATGATAATTACAGGGGATGATTTGGTTGGCATTGAACAGCTCAAACAACAATTATGTTATAAATTCGAAATGAAGGATTTGGGACCCTTACGATATTTTTTGGGCATCGAAGTTGCTAGTTCTTCAAAAGGTTATCTACTTTCTCAGTCCAAGTATGTGGCAGATATTCTTAAGAAGGCTCGTATTTCAGATACGAGTATTGTTGAAACTCCTATAGAAATCAATGCCCGCTACACATGTTCAGATGGTATTCGATTAGATGATCCCACTTTGTACTGTACTATTGTTGGCAGTCTTGTTAATCTCACTATTACCCGACTCGATATTGCATATGTTGTTCATATAGTCAGTCAATTTGTTTTCTCTCCTACTATTGTGCATTGGGTAGCAGTGATGCGTATATTGAGGTACATTAGACGAAATCAGTATCAGAGTTTATTGTTTTCTTCTTCTTGTTCGTCGAATCTCTCTCTTAGAGGTTTCTCCGATGCTGGATGGGATGGTGATCATGGTGATCGAAAATCTACTACTGGTTATTGTGTCTTCCTTGGTGATTCTCTTATTTCTTGGAGGAGTAAGAAACAATCTATTCCTTCTCGGTCATCAACGGAAGCTGAATATCGGGCTATGGCAGACACTACTGCGGAAATTATTTGGCTACGTTGGTTAGTTGGAGAAATGTGAGTTGTTATATCAAGTCCAACGCCAATAAACTGTGATAACACATCTGCCATATATATTGCTCGCAACTCTGTATTTCACGAACGTATCAAGCACATTGAAGGTGATTGTCATTTCATTCGACACCATTATTTGCACGGTACAATTTCTCTTCCATACGTGCCTTCAACTATGCAGGTTGCAGATTTCTTTACAAAATCACATTCCGTTGCGCGCTTTCGTTTTCTAGTTGACAAACTCTCGATGATTAACGCTTTACCATCGTGAGTTTGAAAGGGGGTGTTAGCGAATGTAATTCTCCAGCATATATACTCATGAAGGCGTATTATATGTTTCCTTATTAGCTTGTATTCTAGGCCATTCTATTCTCTATTTTTGGTAATCTCTGTGTATATAATCCATTGTAGTCATTTTTTATAATTCAATGAATTCAACCTTTCTTTCGCACAATGTCCACGTTATAAGTATCCCGGTAATAAAACCGTCCGTACTCGGTAGTTGTCTGTGAGTTTTATAAAAATGCTTTCAATAGTAGATAAGTTAGTGGGTATTAGGGTTGCCCCGTTTAATATTCCTCATGCGATTTTTTCGGATCTTCTCGCTCATGCGATTTTTTGAGATGAAGATTTTCTGAGCTTTAGGGTTTCGATCTGGTTATCGGTCTTCTTGAATCATGGATTATCAACATATCCCTAGTATAGTTCTTTGCTCAAAGTCTTTTGTTTTCACTTGGTTTCATGCGGGGCTTAAAATTTTGGAGAGATTTAAAGGAAAAGAAACTTGGATTGTTCTTTCGTTACCTTCTCTAGAACGGTTTTCTGTATTATTGTTGGAGGCTGCAAACAATGATTTTGTGGTTGGGCGTGTCTAGTCTAGAAGATTTAACAGTATGGTGGTTCAGGCTTCATGGCTAGATAATGCTATGGGATCTTTTTTACAAGTTATGGTTATTGGCTCATCGAAGAGATTATACCCTAGTTTCATCTGTATCCCTTTTTGAGCTAATGGAAATATTCTTCATAAATTTGCTAAAGCCCTTCAAAACCATTCTCAACCAGCTAGATTATCCAAACATCCAATTCTAGATAGAATCTCTTTTCCTTCGTTGCCTCAAGCAGAGGAGAATCAAAATAAGTCTTTCTATGAATTTGGTTTGGCAGTAGAGCTGCATAATTATCATTCTTGTTGGAACAAGATTGAAAAAGGATTACTAAAGAGATTTAATTGGTCGGGTAGTTTAAATTTACGCAGTATAAGCAGCAAGTTAGCGTTTTTCAATGCTAATTCTCAATTCATGTTCAATTTGTTTAAGGAGCAACAATCGTTCAGTGTTGGTAAATCTAAAGTCTCAGTCAGGCATTGGATATTTGAGGATTCTCTTATTAACAAGGATTCGTATTCAGAGTCTTCTCATTGGATTGGTATACGTGGATTACCATTTCAGTTCTGGGATATACAATCTTTTAAATCAATTTGTTCTGTTTGGGGAAAGCTGCTTAAAGTTCATTCTTCCACTTTGAATTTCTCAAAACTGAATAGCAGTAAGATCATAGTCCATTGTGAACCCAGTAAAATCCCACTGGCATCTATTTTCAAGGGCCATTTGTTGAGTTTCGAATGGATTCAACCTCATGTGATCAATGGTTTTAATCGACCACTTAAGGTTATGGATCCACCAAAGCTAAAATCTCTTGTTGTAGTCCCGGAATCTGAGAACTTGTCAACCAGTTCCAATTCATTTTCTGCGGAATCTAAGGAATCAATATCTTGTGCAGTTAAGTCTACCTCAGAGAATAAGTCACAAAATCTTTCAAATTCTGGCTCGTCTAATTCGGCGCTAAAAAAGTTAAATAAAGTTTGGAGGAAGGTGACAAATTTTCAGTTAAGGGGTAATATAACCACGGACCAGGTGCAACATGGTTCGGATGAAGAGACTCGTATACCATGGTCACAGTTAGGAAGAAGAAAACGGTGTCGGGTCGAAATATGGGCCAGATGGGGAGAGTGTTACTTATGGATCTGGGTGGTGAAACAGGTAACGGCTCTACACTAAGTAAGAGTGGAACTCCTGTCCATGACTTGACACAGATTCCAGATCAGGATATTGGCCAGATGGGGAGAGTGGTATCTTCGAGTGTGGTTTTTGACTCGAATATTGGCTCTACATCATTGGATGGAACTCCTGCGCATGATATGAATGTTTCTGAGCCGTTCATTGTTTTTTCCATCGATAATAATAAGGACTCTAATGTTCCTACAGATGTTCACACAAGAGAACAAAATTTCACTTCTTCTGAGATAGAGCTCGACAAAGGGGTTTTTCAATCTAAGTTGGATTCTCAAATGGTTGTCAATAAAATGATGGGTATTTCAATTAATCATCCCACAATGATCAATATCTGCAGCGAGTTGGTGGAAAGAGATTCCAAACATGATGAAAAGATGGAAATTCCGTTAGAAGAAGATGATGATGGCATGGCGAATTACGATTCAAAATAAGAGATTCAGGTTTCAATTGTGGAGAAGGAAGAACAAATTGAGGCGCTTAATGGCTCTTTTGAGGAGGAATCAACTGATGTGGAAGCTGGCTTCAATCCAATTGCTTCTAGGGTTTTGACTATCTCTTAATGACCACAAAATTCTAAGCTGGAACATTAGGGGTTTAGGTCAAGACTCTAAAGTAATTGCTATTAGGAATGATATCTTAAAAAATAATCCGGTGAATGTAACTATTCAAGAATCTAAAAGAGAAGTGGTAGATGGTAGGCTGATTAGATCTTTTTGGGGAAGTCACAGATGCAATTATTTGTATCAGGCTTCTGAAGGTGCTTCAGGTGGTATAATAATAATGTGGAAGGAGGGTGTAGTAGTAATGGAAGATCATCTTTCTAGGGTTTTTTATTTATCTATCAAATTCAGGAATGTCTCTGATGATTTTGTTTGGCTTTTTACTTCAGTTTACGGTGCTTCTGACAGTGGATATTATAATCAATGTTTTGAGGAACTCAGAGATATCAGATTGTTGATGAACCATGGTTGATTGGTGGGGATTTTAATGCTACTTTGAATGCTGCTGATAAAAATTTGCCTGGTGGTAGAACGGCTAATAGTAAGTCTTTTAAATCTTTTGTCAATAGATTCTCGCTTGTGGATTTGCCAATGGTGGGAGGAAGATTTACCTGGACTAACACTCAACTGTGATGCCCCAATTATTAAACCTGCTTAGTTGATGGAATTACAACCTAATTGAAGCATCAATCTAAATTATCAATTTTAAGAATCATACTTACATAAAACGGATCAAAGTAAAACCCCAAAATCCTCTGATACATTTTAAAATGAAAATCTCTCAAGTGATATAAATATATTAATGAGTTGTTTTACAGATAAATAAGAGATACACATATATATATATATATAAAAGATGTGTAACGTTCTTAATTTGTTTAAGCTTTAAACTACGGAAACGAATATCTTCAAGCGCTCCATCTCTTCTAATAACAGAAGACACTGAAGCGGGAACGAGTGAGCACATCATCTCGAAAGGGTCCCCAGTGGAAACATATAACTCCCAAGTAATCACTAACATGCTTTACAGTTCTAGAATAATAGTAATTGAAAGAAAGAGTAATGAATTTAAGCATTCAGCGATTCATGCAACAAGAGGCAAGTGTTATCCTAACCTCGTCAAACTCATTGGAGAAGACGATGCGAGAACAACACTAATCAATAATAATAACATCGTCCACATAGAGTTCCCATACAAACCATGATTCTGAATATTACCATCAAGATCAGAAAGTTAGACAAACAAGTATAATATGCACACGAGTGATTTCCCCAAAATAAAATAGTATATAATAATATTCAGACGGATGACTTACCGCCCTATTAATATTATTGCCGACGGATGACTTACCGCCCTACTATCTTAAGAAGTATTAATATTAAAACGGATGACTTACCACCCTACTAAATGAAATAGTTATAATAATATTCAGACGGATGACTTACCGCCCTACTAATACTATTGCCGACGGATGATTTACCGCCCTACTTAACCTAACTAAGAGCCGTGGGGAATCACAGACACTCTTCGCGGGAAAATCACACAACGCATATTAGATACACAAAATTACATGCAAAGCAAACATCGTATAATGCAATTACAATATAAATTCATACAGAAAGTAAAAGCACATCATGCTCGCAAAAGAAGAAACTCAGTGATTACAAGAAGGTTACAAGTTCCAACCTGATTTGATGACAAGCCTCGCCTACCTCGAGATCCTCAATCCACTGGTTTATCCTTTGAATCGATCGTTGTTAATAAAGACTAACTGTTAATCACACAATCACTCTAAAAGTTTAGCCAAAATGTTCATACAAGGTTCATAACATAATCTCGTACAAGTCTCTAATTATAGGTTAAGTGAGCTATCTAATGGTTCTAAGCCCATATATAGATTTATACCTCTTCATTCTCTATCTTTAGCATAGCTACGGTTTACTAATTCAATTAGGCTGGTTCTATAGTCAATTAGAATAGTCTTATGAATATCTATGACTTGTAGAAAGAACCAAAGGCTAATTCGGACCATAAGGGTCCAATTCATGTTCAATGGGAAAACTGTCTCTAAGTCCAAGTCTATCAAACCAGCCCATTAACACAAGGTCCAGTCCATCTGAGTCAACTAACGGTCAATAACAGTCTCTGTCAGGTTAGAGAGGTCAACTAACAGTCAACATCTAGGGTTAAGTCAAAGTCCAAGTCTAAGTCCAAGTCTAAGTCAAATGGTTAACTGAGTCAAGTCAAAGAGACAACTCAGTCAATGTCTACTGAGTCAAACCGATTCAAGACAAGTTAACATGGTTATCTCAACTGAGTCAGCTAAGACTAGATCAGTCAGACATCTGACTGAGTAGAAAGAACATAGGAAAATCAATGGCACAAGCCATTGATACAGACACAACTTTGACACCAATCCAACCTGATTATATTCATTCTAACAGAACTCTATAAAACAATTGAAATCCATTACATCTGCATAATCAGACAATCTGGTCTAATATCAGACTCCACGTCAATTCCAATTCTAACTCAAGAATTCTGTAATCCCAACAGCTTCAATTCATTTAACTCACACACCAGCTCAACTGCACAAACACTATTAAGCCTTGCTCTCAACTGAAGATACAAAGCCAACTCATTATCCATCCATACTTCATATATTCATGTCAGCAATTTGCTACCACAAGTAGTTCTAGTTCTAAGCATCCATAACCTCCGTCTTCTCACTGAAACTATCACCAGATTAGTATCACCACCCATATACACAGTAGTAGCATAAACTTCTCCACCTGTTCAATCAGGTTCTTGAGATACTCCCATCTACAAACAATCACTCAACAGCTGCACCTGCAACTTAACTCCCAGCATTTAGCTCAGTCACCACCTCTAGACTACAATCTGCGGTTCTAAAATTACCAATTGCAACACTAGAATCCATCTGCATCATTTATCTTCAGCACAACTGATTACACAACACTTCAGCTTCATTCCCATCTAAGTTTCTTCCATGCAGTCCACCACTCTACAACCAAAACCAACACACCACCATCTCTACTGCAGTCTAAGCAATTTCAGCAGCAGCACAACAAACCCATTCAAACATAACTCTTGTATTTCAACCATGAGATGCTACAACTCAATTCTGCAACTTGAATTACAACAACAATTCTCTGTTCTTTTACATTCTTCAGAACCCAATTTCAGTCACTTACCCTAGCTTGTAACAACGTCAATTCTTCTTCAAATCACCACTAATAACTCATCTTCTTCATCTATCACTCAAACTCAGGAACCCTAGGTCTGTGATTATAAAAACCCTAATTCCCAAATTGATTTAATATAGAAACTAAAATTAAACCTCAAACAACCCTTTAAACTCTAATTAACAACGAACCCATGAAATTAATCACCAAAACAAACTCAATTTCACAAAGAAAGTCAATTAAACCAGAAACCCTGAAGTTAATCTCCGATTTACCTTTTTCCGTGAACTCTGAATCAACTACATATAATCACACCATTGCCATCAACTACCCCATGATCTTCTCCACCTTCCACCGATCACAAATCTTCTGTTTTTTTTAATCTCTCAAATCTCCCAGAATTCGCCAGCAGCAGGAGACAGGGAAGAGGAAGAGGAAGAGGAAGAGGAAGAAAGAGGAAGAAATGAGAAAGGAGAAGAAGGAATAATGAGTTTATCTTCTCGGTTAGTCCGGGGATAAGGTCAATGAAAAATATTAAGGCACCCATTGACTGGATAAGGGCAACCAAGACGGTCTAAAGCAAGAGGCCTATTTTGCCCTTCAATTTAAATGATGAAATCTTCTTCGTCCGGTATCCATTTGACACGCTCGAGTAGTCCATTTCTCATAACATTTCGAGATCTATCTAGTGATACTAGTTGCATATCTAGATCATTGTTAGATTAATTTCTATTAATTAATGTTCACATCTAACTAATCGAATTATTAACGGTTAAAACGTCTCTTGACTGGTTTAATAACGTTGACGTGCTTGCGAATCCTTACATTCTACCCACCTTACAATAATTTTCTCCCTCGAAAATTAAATCAATCTACCTCACAATGTAAGTACTGCTCATACTTACTAACGTGCGAAACTCAACTCATTTCAAATGAGTTCAAAAAACAACATGAAGTGAAAAACAAACCTATATGGCTTTCCACGACTAAGATCTATAATTTGTAGCTCTAGGTTCAACTATGCTAATTTAGATTCTAACAAATAGGGAAATCTAAGTTCTTCACACCGGCTTTCTAGTTCAATAGATTAACGGTTCCAATTATATGTAAAGGTACTCAACAAGTTTCAAAATAAATTTGGGATCTGACAGAATTTCTAAACTCACTATTCTCCAAAGACAGATTGACTAAGTGCTCATAATTTTATACTAATAATTCCATAACTTCTGTTGAAGCTTCTTAACCATAATATAATTGGTTTAACCTACACTTTTTTTACTTCATAAGAAAGTACGCACAAACAAACAAACAAATCAAACAACCAAATAAATCTTTTTGTTATTGATAGCTTTTAGTGATTAAGATTTATCTCACAATCCAACCCAGTTCTAAACTAATCTAGTTCACTAACTGGTACTAGCGATCATCTATTGTTGCCCATGTAAGATCTAATAGTGAGCTCTGATACCAAGTTGTGACGCCCCAATTGCTAAACCTGCTTAGCTAATGGAATTACAACCTAATTGAAGCATAAATCTAAATTATCAATTTTAAGAATCATACTTACATAAAGCAGATCAAAGTAAAACCCCAAAATCCTCTGATACATTTTAAAACAAAAATCTCTCAAGTGATATGAATATATTAATGAGTTGTTTTACAGATAAACAAGAGATACACACACACACATATATATATATATATATATATATATATATATATATAAGATGCGTAACGTTCGTAATTTGCTTAAGCTTTAAACTACGGAAACGAATATCTTCAAGCGCTCCATTTATTTTAATAACTGAAAGACACTGAAGTGGGAACGAGTGAGCACATCATCCCGAAAGGGTCCCCAGTGGAAACATATAACTCTCAAGTAATCACTAACATGCTTCACAGTTCTAGAATAATTGTAATTGAAAGAAAGAGTAATGAATTTAAGTATTCAGCGATTCATGCAACAAGAAGCAAGTGTTATCCTAACCTCGCCAAACTCATTGGAGAAGATAATGCGAGAAAAACCCTAATCAATAATAATAAATTTGTCCACACAGAGTGCCCATACAAACCATGATTCAGAACATTACCATCAAGATCAGAAAGTTAGACAAACAAGTATAATATGCACACGAGTGATTCCCCAAAATAAAATAGTATATAATAATATTCAAACGAATGACTTACCGCCCTACTAATACTATGGCCGACGAATGACTTACCGCCCTACTATCTTAAGAAGCATTAATATTCAAACGGATGACTTACCGCCAAACTAAATGAAATAGTTATAATGATATTCAGACGGGTGACTTACCGCCCTGCTAATACTATTGCCGACGGATGACTTACCGCCCTACTTAACCTAGCTAAGATTCGTGGGGAATCACAGACACTCTTCGCGGGAAAATCACACAACGCATATTAGATACACAAAATTACATGCAAAGCAAATATCGTATAATGCAATTACAGTATACATTCATATAGATAGTAAAAGCACATCATGCTCGCAAAAGAAGAAACTCAGTGATTACAAGAAGGTTACAAGTTCCAACCTGATTTGATGACAAACCTCGCCTACCTCGAGATCCTCAATCCACTAGAGCATCCTTTGAATCGACCGTTGTTAATAAAGACTAACTGTTAATCACACAATCACTCTAAAAGTTTAGCCAAAATGTTCATACAAGGTTCATAACATAATCTCATACAAGTCTCTAATTATAGGTTAAGTGAGTTATCTAATGGTTCTAAGCCCATCTATAGATTTATACCTCTTCATTCTCTATCTTTAGCATAGCTACGGTTTACTAATTCAATTAGGCTGGTTCTATAGTCCATTAGAATAGTCTTATGAATATCTATAACTTGTAGAAGGAACCAAAGGCTAATTCGGACCATAAGGGTCCAATTCATGTTCAATGGGAAAACTGTCACTAAGTCCAAGTCCATCAAACCAGCCCATTAACACAAGGTCCAGTCCATCTGAGTCAACTAACGATCAATAACAGTCTCTGTCAGGTTAGAGAGGTCAACTAACAGTCAATATCTAGGGTTAAGTCAAAGTCCAAGTCTAAGTCAAATCAAATGGTCAACTGAGTCAAGTCAAAGAAGACAACTCAGTCAATGTCTACTGAGTCAAACCGATTCAAGACAAGTTAACATGGTTATCTCAACTGAGTCAGCTAAGACTAGATCAGTCAGATATCTGACTGAGTAGAAAGAACATAGGAAAATCAATGGCATAAGCCATTGATACAAACACAACTTTGACACCAATCTAACCTGATTCTATTCATTCTAACAGAACTCTATAAAACAATTGAAATCCATTACATCTGCATAATCAGACAATCTGGTCTAATATCAGACTCCACATCAATTCCAATTTTAACTCAAGAATTCTGTAATCCCAACAGCTTCAATTCATTTAACACACACACCAGCTAACCTGCACAAACACTATTAAGCCTTGCTCTCAACTGAAGATACAAATCCAACTCATTATCCATCTATACTTCATATATTCATGTCAGCAATTTGCTACCACAAGTAGTTCTAGTTCTAAGCATCCATAACCTCCGTCTTTTCACTGAAACTATCACCAGATTAGTATCACCACCCATATATACAGTAGCAGCATAAACTTCTCAACCTTTTCAATCAGGTTCTTGAGATACTCCTATCTACAAACAATCACTCAACAGCTGCACCTGCAACTCAACTCCCAGCATTTAGCTTAGTCATCACCTCTAGACTGCAATCTGCGGTTCTAAACTACCAATTGCAACACTAGAATCCATCTGCATCATTGATCTTCAGCACAACTGATTACACAACACTTCAGCTTCATTCCCATCTTAGTTTCTTCCATGCAGTCCACCACTCTACAACAAAAACCAATACACCACCATCTATACTGCAGTCTAAGCAATTTCAGCAGCAGCACAACAAACCCATTCAAACATAACTCTTGTATTTCAACCATGAGATGCTACAACTCAAATCTGCAACTTGAATTACAACAACAATTCTCTGAATTCTCTGTTCTTATACATTCTTCAGAACCCAATTTCAATCACTTACCCTAGCTTGTAACAACGTCAATTCTTCTTCAAATCACCACTAATAACTCATTTTCTTCATCTATCACTCAAACTCAGGAACCCTAGGTCCGTGATTATAAAAACCCTAATTCCCAAATTGATTTGATATACAAACACGGGTAGCTAGCTCAACTAGTCATCCCCGTTCCTCAAAGGTTGATGAGCTCCAGGAGGTCACAGGTTCGAGACCCCGATGGCGTAGTATTGCAGAATTTGACATGGAAGGTAGAGTTAGCTTGCCCCCCTTGCGACATAATCAGCCTCCCTATCCTCTTCGGCTCCCTTGGCTGGTTCCTCATGAGGCTCGCTGGTATGCTAGCACGGCAACCTGTTCAATTAATGTAGTAGTACATCGTTGGAGCTTAGCTTGTTAAGCTTCCAACTAGTTTCATGTAATAATCGTAATCCAATAATAAAACTATATAAAAAGTAAAATTAAACCTCAAACAACCCTTTAAATTCTAATTAACAACGAACACATGGAATTAATCACCAAAACAAACTCAATTTCACAAAGAAAGTCAATTAAACCAGAACCCTAAAGTTAATCTCCGATTTGCCTTTTTCCGTGAACTCTGAATCAACTACAGATAATCACACCATTGCTATCAACTACCCCATGATCTTCTACACCTTCTACCGATCACAAATCTTTTGGGGTTTTTTTTTTATCTCTCAAATCTCCCAGAATTCGCCAGCAGCAGGAGACAGGGAAGAAGAAGAAGAAAGAGGAAGAAATGAGAAAGGAGAAGAAGGAATACTGAGTTTTACTTCTCGGTTAGTCCGGGGATAAGGCCAATGAAAAATATTAAGGCACCCATTGATTGGATAAGGGCAACCAAGACGGTCTAAAGCAAGAATTCTATTTTTCCTTTCAATTTAAATGATGAAGTCTTCTTCGCCCGGTACCCGTTTGACACGCTCGAGTAGTCCATTTCGCATAACATTTCGAGATCTATCTAGTGATACAAGTTTCGTATCTAGATCGTTGTTAGATTAATTTCTATTAATTAATGTTCATATCTAACTAATCGAATCACTAACGGTTAAAACGTCTCTTGACTGGTCTAATAACGTTGACGTGCTTGCGAATCCTTACATCAACAACCACCTCTATAGATAAGATTAGACAGATTTCTTCTTACTGCTGATTTTTTAGAGCACTGTCCTGCACCTATGCAACTAAGATTGAAAAGGCTAATCTCATACCATGCCCCGATCATGCTGTGTTGCAATTCTGGATATAAGTTAAAGTCTCCCTTCAGGTTAGAAAATTCCATTTTATCTCATCCCGATTTTTTGAGCAATCTTAAAACTTGGTGGATTAATCTATCTTTTGTTGGTTCTCCAAGCTACATATTTGCTAAGAAGCTGCAAGCTCTTAAGTTTATAATTAAGAATCGGCAGAAAAATACTTTTGGTAATATGCAGTCACAATTAGACAACTTAGAGCTTACTATAGATGTGCTTGATAATCCAGAGGAAATAAATGTCCTTTCTGATGATGATGTAGTTGTTAGAGAACAAATAAAACTTTAGCATGCCTCTCTTTCTTTAAATATGGCTAGGAAAATCAGTCAAATAGCCAAGGATAGGTGGATCAAAGATGGTGAAAAGAACTCTATTTATCTTCATCAAGTTGCCTCTTTCAAATATAAGAATAATAGTAGAGAAGATGGTGATTTGTGTTATGATAAAAAGAATATTGATGAGGAAACTAGGAATTTTTATTCTTCTTTGTTCTCTGATAAACAAAAGTCTAGGCCTGATTTTAACCATTTGGAAATGCCCTCTATTTCTATTATGGAGAGTATTAATCTTGAAAAACCTTTCTCTATTGAGGAGGTAAAGAATTTGGTGGAACATTTTGGGGTGAACAAGAGTCCAGGGCCTGATGGTTTTACTTTAGAGTTTTATAAACATGCTTGGGAGGTTATTAAAGATGATCTAATGCTGGTGGTGAAAGAATTTGAGGAAACTAGTGCTTTGAATTGGAGAATTAACTGTATTAATATCACTTTAATTCCAAAGTGTAATGGTGCAGTCTCTTTAACTAATTTTATACCTATCAGTTTGATTGGTAGTGTCTATAAAATTATCTCTAAGCTGTTGGCAGAAACAATGAAGACTGTTATGCCTTCTATTATTTCATATGTTCAAGGTGTTTTTGTGCAGGTTAGGCAAATTCATGATGGAATTATGATTCCCTCAGAACTTATTGACTCAAGATTAAGACAACAACTTACAGGTATCATTTGCAAAGTGGACTTTGAAAATGCTTTCGACAATGTAAATTGGGGGTGTGTCGATAATACTCTAGCCATATTTGGCTTTGGTTCTAAATGGAGAAGTTGGATAAGATGGTGTATATCAACTATTAGGTTTGCTGTTCTAATCAAGGGTGAAGCGACTAATTTATTTAGAAGCGAAAAATGGATCAGGCAAGGTGACCCTATATCACCATTCCTATTTATTTTGGTTGCTGAGGTTCTTTATTTGATGTTCAAATCTGCAGCTGTTCAAAACCTTATTTCTGGCTTCAAGGTAGCTCCTCAAGGTACTGTCATTACTAATCTTCATTTTGCTGATGATTTAATAGTATTTCTTGATGATAATGAAATCTCAAGTTCAGTATTTGAAGAGTATTCTTCTAGGTTTTGAAGCTATTTCTGGCTTGAGAGTAAATTTTAGGAAGAACACTATTGTAGGTATTGGACAATTGCGTAATGGTGAGATATGTGCTGATTTGTTTGGTTGTGCACATTCTCAATTACCACTGAATTACCTAGGTATTCCCCTTGGTAGTAAATCAAAATGCAAAGTTGTTTGGGTTGATATCATTCAAAATTTTCATAAAAAATTGGCGGGAAGGAAAGGATCTTATTTATCTAAAGGACAGATGCTAATTATGATTCAAAGTTTCTTGGCTAGTCTTCCAGTTTATTATCTTTCTATATTCCAAATGCCGGTGAGTGTGGCAAAGGAAATGGAAAGAATTATAAGGAATTTTCTATGGGGTTCAGGTGCTATGGTGAAGAAAAAAAAGTTGGGTTTCTTGGTCCAAGGCGAATTTACCAAAATACAGGGCTGGACTAGGGATTTTGAAGTTTCGGTTATCCAACAAAGCCCTGCATGCAAAGTGGATTTGGAGATATGGTAGTGAGAAGCAATCTTTATGGAGGAAAATCATAAATCAAAAATTTGAAGGTGTTACAGAAGCGCTTTTTGCTAATAAATCTAACATATCTGTTTGTTTTAGTTTGTGGGCTGGAATCTTGAAAGCTAAAAGTTTTGTTGAATCTAGTACGAAGTTGGTGCTAGGTAATGGCAGTGGGATTTATTTTTGGACTGATGTTTGGATAGGTGAACAATCTTTGAAATTATTATTTCCTGCATTATTCAAACTTTCTAGAAACAAAACAGTTGTGATTAAAGATATGGTGACTTCTGATGGAGCTTGGGATTTCAGTTTTGCTAGAGCTTTAAATGAAAATGAATTACTTGAGGTAATTTATTTATTGCAGGTGATTGGTGAACCAAATACTAATTCGTCAGGTGAAAATTTGGTTGAAGATAACAGGCAGTGGAGTTATAGTTATGGGAAAGGCTTTTCAGTTTCAAATGCTTATTCGACACTGAAAACTGATGGTTTGCTCTCTTTTCCAGATAAGCAGTTGTGGAACTCTAAGATCCCTCTAAAGATATGTTTTCTGGTTTGGACGTTGTGTTATAATGGTGCACCTACGATGGACTACTTATACAGCGCAGGCATGGTTCAGAATGCGACTTGTTTGTTATGTAATCAACATATAGAAACTAATCCTCATCTTTTCATTCATTGCAAGTTTACTTCAGATGTTTGGTCATACTTTCTGAAAAGCTTTGGTATATATTGGTCTTTTGGTTGTGATGTCAAGCGAACCTTATGGTAATGGAGTAATAAGAAAAGTAAGAATAGAGTTAGAAGGTTATGGGGTTACTTGCCGTTTTCGATTTGGTGGAGTGCGTGGAATGAAAGAAATAACAGGTATCATAACAATATTCACAGGGGTGTCAAGCAACTGATTACAGAAGTCAAAGCTGTGTTATTCAACTGGACTCGAAATACAAATATTTTTGCTGATTATTCTTTATCCACTATTCTTTGTAATTGGGATGCAATCTTTGATACATCCATGTAACTTTAGATTCTAGTCACTTTTTTGGTGATTGTTTCTCTTTTTAATAAACTTTGCCCTTTGCAGTAAAAAAAAGTAGATAGGTTGGTGAAGCGTAATAGTAGGTTAGGAATCCACTATCGACCCTATTTGGGCGATTTCCCTCCAGATTTTATACCATCCATGTTATCGTTTGATTCAATCACACCCGGATTACACATGGTATGATTTGATATAGTTTGCACTGTATCATAACCAAAACCTAAACTACGAGGAACTACGAATGGTCATGGGTGGGTATTTCAATCCCAGTCACTGCCCCGTTTAAATAAAAATACCAATACCCTCTCCATTACCCATATAAATTGGGTTGAGAGGGTACGGTTAATAGCGGTATGGGTGGGGTTTTCGTGGGGTACTCATAATCCTAAGTTAATATAGGATTCAAACAACAATAATAACCCAAAAACGGATTTTAAAATTTTAAATTTATAAATTCTTTTTAAAACGAGCAAAGAAAATAATTGGTTCATAAATAACTATCAGTGGATTCATAAATAACTATCAGTATCCTTTCTACTTCTTAATTTCTGATCATTAGGCATCTTCTTCCATGTTAGCCTCATCATTTGCTTCAATTTCTTTTTATTATAACTTGTAGATAATGTGTCTAATCAATACAAAGGAGTGAAAGTGATGGATGACCAAAAACGACCAAGAATATAAAAAGTGAACGAATAACTCGTCTAAGTAATAGAAAATATAATTGTAAATTGGTATATGATGGAAAATATGATTAACTATCAAAAATCAATAATCGCTAATCAATATAGAGGTTTACAATTATAAAGAAGTACTTTATACCTTTGAACGTTTAATAAACACTAAAAAAAGTACTAAATCAATACGATACAAATTCTTATATAAAAGTATAAATCCTAAAAAATAAATGGTATGGGGCGGGTATGGGGTAGGGATCTTGAATCCCATCCTCGTATCAGTAATTTTGAGTATTACTCGTACCCTAACCCATCCTCATTTGTGTGATGCGTACTCACGGGGATGGGTTCGGGTGGGGAAAATGGCCACCATATGAGGAACGATATTTAGGATCTTAAAACCGTCAAAACCGAGTTTGAAATTGGTTCGATTTAGAATCAAGTCACTATATAACGGTTCGGTTCATAGTTTAAAACCTCAATGTTAAAAAATCAAGCAAATAAAGTAGATAATATCCAAATTAATAACCCTATGCAAACAAATACGTCAATAGTTTAATAAAGGAACGACTTCAATGGGGGTATAATTCCTTACTTTGTACGCCTAATGGTTCTTACTAGGCCTGACCATGGGTCCTGACTGTTCGATTTTAGCCACATCCACATCCAATCCGATATATGATGGATGTATAGTTTTACATCCGCGTAAAATAGATGTGCGGATAGGTAGATTGGTTGTGGATAAATCCAATGAGTTTCTCTTATAATTAGTATTTAAAATTTGTAGAGAAAACACAAAAAGTGGCTTAAATTTCTATGTGATAAAGTAAACCAATATCGGTTCATATTCCTTTTGTCTCAAGTATGATTACACATTCTTATTGTTGGAAGGAGTGATTTAGTTTCTTACAAAAAACTTTCTTCTCCACCATAGTTGACTATGACCACCTACTCTTCCTGAACCAGGACAGTTAGGTGAATATCCTTCCATGTAATTATCGGATAACTTATATAAGGTAACAATAGATTAATGGAAATTCATACTTTTAGGCAAGATGGATTTGAAGGACATGAAGTAAGATGATGTCAAGGAAAACATATTTGGCAATGAAAATTGAAGGATAGTTGCAGGTTAATGCCGATGAGTATATGTTTCTGTATATGGTGAAATTAGGATAAGGGGCAAAACCGTCTGAAAAGACGAGGGTACGCAAAGACACCATAATCTTTAATTTATCCACCTATAAGTTCTCTTATACCGAAAGTGATTTTCTATGGACAAAGTCGAGAAAATACTACAAATCGGTATTCACACTTTGTGTGATTGTCTATGGATATGAGATCGAGACAATACGACAACCAAAGTGTGATTACTTGATAATAGGTTCGAACTTAACCAAACTCTATAGGATCACTATCAAGTAAAGCGGAGTTAACGTATGTGTAATTTACTTTAAATTATAATAGCAACAATTATAATTGCGGAAAGGAAAAGTAAATGACACGTCAAGATTTTGTTAACGAGGAAACCGCAAATGCAGAAAAACCACGGGACCAAGTCCAGAATTGAATACTCTCATAATTAAGCCGCTATACAAAATCTAAACCAACTTTGTATAGTTGAGACCAAGCAACTAACCCTAGTTCACTTAGTTTCTTCAGTATCCCTGCGCTTCTGACTTCGATGAGTGCACGCACTGGAACAATTCCTTTGGATTGTATTCCAAAAAGTAAAGGAACAACAAATCTGTTTGGTAACAACTCTATTGATTCTTTAAGATAAGATATCTCAAGTCATATGCAAAGGCTCTTCCGTTTAAGCTAATAAACTCATTTGCCTGGTTAGATCAATCTATCCAATATTTACAAAAGTCGTCAAGTTTAGATTAACACTCAATCCAAATAAATATCAAAGAGATATATTGTGAATGTCGATCTCACGCAACTAATCAACCGAATAAATTTGATTCTAGTTGGATCCCAGCCGATCAAGGTTTGTGCAACACAAAGATATGAGAAACCAATAAGAAATCTTCTTCGTCTTGAAATCTTCTTTAATCTTCAATTGAACCTGCACAACACCACTTGAATCTCTTGTGATCAATCACGCACAGAACGGAGTCTGTTAACAATGGATTATCACAAGATGTCTTTAGATCTACAAACAGTTCTAAAGATCCTGTCGATACTTCGATCTAGTTTGAGTGAATCTTACATCAGAAGAGAAGATTCTCAAGAATAAACAAACTAGGTGCAATCAAAGTTTCAACAACCATTAGTCAATCAAATCAATAGAAAACTAATAACACTGCAATTATCTAGTTTCCCACCAACGGTACTTGTAGAGCTTCTTGATCCCACAGAAGTCTTTAAACGAGCGGTTGTAAGAGATTTCGCCTAATTAGGGTACTTTTCTCTCTGAATAGACGGCTCCACCAGAAACAACAAAAAGATGAAGTTTTCCTGGCTTTTAGGATAGTTTGCTAGAAATCCAAACTTAGGTATTTATAGACCAAGGATGTTTGGACACAAAGGAATTTCCAAAACCGAAAATATTCTCAAGATATGCAATGAATGGAAAAATTCGGTTTTCATAATTCTAGTAAATGCTTGTCCAATATTTTCCGAAATCTCTCAATAGAAAATCTCCAATTAGTAAATGCACATTACTAATTTTTATTCTCTAGAGATATGCATTTAATTGCTGGTTATTAAAAGCATAAATAACCAAAAACCTTAATTTAAAGATTTTCAATTAATTTCGGTTCAGGATCTCCTTGAGTACTAAGGAATATCTTTGAACAATAAATGATAAGAGTTACTGTCCGTTTTCAAAGTATGTTGACATCTTTTCTCTATAAATCATCTTTCATATTTACATTCTTGAAATCGGTTATACCACACTTCCAAACAAGTTTAAAATTGGTTCACATGTATTCCAAGACTACTATGTTATTGATCAAATATCAAATCACATCCATGGGTTCAATCGGTTCTACCAATCACTAGGATCGGTTATACTCTAATATGGAAACACTTGTGATCGGTCACACAAGTTTCCAGGACCGGTTACATCAGTTTCCAGGATCGGTTACATCAATTACCAGGACCGGTTACCATATACTCATGGTATTGGCAGAACCCTAATATGTAAACATACAATTGCTTATTGCGATAATACCAAAATAAAGATCAGAATTAACTTTATTTCTCTCATCAGGTTCTAATTATTCAGACAATAACTTAGACCTTTCTCTTTAGACAAGATAAGCACTAGGTTAGTTAACTAGTTTTTATTGTCAAGGCATTCGATTAGACTTGAATAACCGAATCATATAATTTGATAAGTCTAACTAAGATCAGAATTAACTTAGTTTATCTTATCCGGAATCGAATTGGACTAAACTAATGATCCCGTATTTTGTTAAGCCATAAACAATACATACAAACCAAAATAAATTGACTTGCACAATTATTTCTTAACCGGAAGCAATTGAAACAAACATAGACATTATAACACCGCAATTGCATCGAAATTTCGTTAAGCAAAAACACTTGATACCAAACAATAAAGAAGATACCAAACAATAAGTCAAATAAATTGACACAGTTTTTCTTAACCGAAAAAAAATGAATCACAAACACACATCCATTCACACATAATGGAATATATCAATTGTACCGAAATTTTGTTAAGAAAAAGAAAAATATATGCAATATAAACAGGCTTTTCTTAAACAGGAAAATGATTAACTAACAAATTCGTTACCTCAGATTCCACATCCTCTTTTCCCCATAAAGATATATCATTAAGCGCAAGTTCAAGTTAGAACTCTCCCCCAGTATGTTGTCATCCTCTCGCAAGAACAAAAGAACAACAACAAAGGCAACCTTTACCAAAGAAAGTTGGAATCGGTTTTTAACTAATGCGTGCCAATAGCAAAATTTGAAAACCCGAAACACATATGGTACACTAAACACAACTCATGTAAACACAAATTGATTCAACATATTGTGACTTTTCACATATGAGTTTCAATCGGAACAACTTATGGTCCTTTGAAAAAGCCTACCAACATGGGCTAGAACTTAATCCCGCTAAATCAAAAAGCCACACAAACCATAAGGGTTCTCATCATATGAGATCGAATATTAAGGTTATGAAAACCGAAATCAGACATCCCATAAACCGAAAACACATAACAAAAATATAAACATTCAAGTACTGGCTATGTGATCGGAAACTATCACAAGAAAAATTATAAAATAATAATTTTATTCATAAATAATTGATAGTTTTATTCAAAAATAGACCTTATACAATAATCGAAATAAATCAAAAGATGTTGTCTATTTTCTTTTAATCGCGAGTCTTGTGAAGATCGCTTTCGAATTTTGGATTCAAATTCTTATGAGTACTTCCTTTTCCAATAGAAGATTTGTTCATCTCAAACAGTTGAGAATGAAGATCAGCTAGTACTTCTTTTGAATCTTTTATCATTAGCTCATGATGTCTAATACAACTTCTAACAGTAAGAATCTGTTTTCTCAGAGAATCTTGAAGATTATCATGTTGTGAGACATCTCGAGTTTCAGTCATAACAGATGCACAAAGTGCTAAATCATCAAGAGATGACCCTTCCTTTACTGATTTCTCTATTGATGCAGGATAGTCTTCTTTCAGACAAGAAGAATATATATATATATATACTCAAAACCAATTGGCCATGAGTGGAGTGGCCCATAGAGTTATAAACCACAGGATCTTAGATTTCCCAGACAATGTGGGACTAATAATCTCAACACGCCCCCTCACGTGTAGCCTCGTTGGGTCTAACACGTGGACGATTAAATCGGGTGACGCGTAGTAAAGGCGCGGTCAAATGAATCGTCGCAAATAGCCTGCTCTGATACCATGTTAGAATATGGGCATCCAACTCAAAACCAATTGGCCATGACTGGAGTGGCCCATAGAGTTATAAACCGCAGGATCTTAGATTTCCCAGACAATGTGGGACTAATAATCTCAACATATATATAAGATATGAGAAAATCAAGGGGTGATATAGTTTGGTTTATGGAAACCAAATATATTTATCCCAAAAGTAAAAGATATCGATTATGAGATTATTGTTACCTAAAGAACAGATTTGCACATTCTGCCCAGTTTTATGCCTCCTCACAAACAGAATTTGGGCAACAAGTGAGGATGCATTTTTCAACACCATCGGTGTGTGTTGAGGTGAGGATTAATCTCACCACAGGTAACAAAGACATCCTTAGGATAATTTATGAACACAGTAGAATGTGTTACTTTGTGTTCTTTATTTCTCTTGTTATTGCAAGAGTCTGCAACTTCTTTTTGAGATATAATAAACTCATCATCCTTCAAAATCTTTATTCCCTTACGAAGTGCCTTGATGAATCTATTTTGTTGGAGATTTCCATAGAAGATTGCAGTGTGGTTATTTCCTCCACATAAAGAACTTAACATATTGTCATAAAAATTTCCTTTTCCTTTGTTAGCTTTTGAGCCTTTTGGTATGTCAACCAATTTTTCTTGCTCAGACTTTACCTCTTGAGTTTTATCTGACAGGGATTTTATAAGGTTTTCAAGTTCTAGACTTAATCTTTGACTTTCCTTAATTCCCAACTCAAGTTCTTCTAAACAGTTCTTTAGGAGTTGATCAGACTCACAATATGCATCACTATTAGAATTGGCAAGAAGTGCATTACAACTTGATATTCCTTCATAGGGTTTTTCCTCTGGGATATCATCTAGGGTAGAGATGTAAGCCTTGTTGCACTTCTGAGCTTTTCTGCTAGAACAATGTTTTGCCATATGTCCGAATCTACGGCACTTGAAACATTGGATTTATTCATTACCTTTCTCATGACAGAAAGATAATACATCAGGACTAGATTTATTTTTCAATAAAACATCCTTAATCCGTTGGGTTAGGAGAACGATTGTGGAGTTAAGATTTTTTCAACAAGTATTTCATCCTCTTGACAACGTTTCTCAGTCAGGTTTATACTTACTTCTTTCGAAGATTGATTTGTATTAACTGAGGCATCATATCCAACATTTCGGTTCTTCAGCAGAGTTTCTTTGTCAAAGATCTTTAACTTTCATACAAGAGAGCTTCGAGAAAGTATAGAAAGATCATTGGCTTCTATTATGGCATGTTTCTTAGACTCGTATATGGATGGTAACGATCTGAGAATCTTGCACAGTATTTTCTTTTCAGGTATAGTCTTTCCAAGTGAGAAAGAAACATTGACATTCTCAGAAAGTTTAGAGTTAAACTCCTCGAAGGTATCGTTATCATCCATTTTAAGGAATTCCCATTCAAAATAAAGAGATTTGAGTCGATCTTCCCTTTCGGAATCATTCCCTTCAAATACAGTCTCAAGAGTATCCCATGCTTCCTTAGAAGTTTCACATGACAGAACATGATGTAAGAGATAATGACTCACTGCATGTATTATGGCATTCAAACCATCAGAATTCTTCTTTGCAAGAGTTTTTTCTCCATAAGTGTAGAACACTAAGCGTTTAAACTCAGTTTCTGAATATTCCACTTTCGGTCCTTCATATCCTTCTTCGATTAATAGCCGAGTATTAAAATCTCGGGATTGAAGAAAAGATCTCATAGCATATTTCCATAATGGGTAATTCGTCCCATTAAATCTTGGTGGTACGTTAACTGAATCATCCATTAGATTCAATTCTTATAGAATGGATCTCACCAAACATATATTGTTAGATCTTTTCGTGTTTGCCTGCTCTGATACCAATTGAAAAGATGAGGGTACTCAAATACACCACAATCTTTAACTTATCCACCTATAAGTTCTCTTACCGAAAGTGATTGTCTAAGGACAAAGTCGAGACAATACTAAAAATCGGTATTCACACTTTGTGTGATTGTCTACGGATACGAGATCGAGAAAATACGACAACCAAAGTGTGATTACTTGATAATAGGTTCGGACTTAACCAAACTCTATAGGATCACTATCAAGTAAAGCGGAGTTAACGTTTGTGTAATTTACTTTAAATTATAATAACAATAATTATAATTGCGGAAAGGAAAAGTAAATGACACAGCAATATTTTGTTAACGAGGAAACCGCAAATGTAGAAAAACCACAGGACCAAGTCCAGAATCGAATACTCTCATAATTAAGCCGCTATACAAAATCTAAACCAACTTCGTATAGTTGAGACCAAGCAACTAACCCTAGTTCACTTAGTTTCTTCAGTATCCCTGCGCTTCCGACTTCGATGAGTGCACGCACTGAAATAATTCCTTTGGATCGTATTCCATACAATAAAGGAACAACAAATCTGTTTGGTAACAACTCTATTGATTCTTGAAGATAAGATATCTCAAGACATATACAAAGGCTCTTCCGTTTAAAATAATAAACTCATTTGCCTGGTTAGATCAATCCAATCTCTATTACCTAAGTAATAAGATTCAGATTTGTAACAATCAAAATAGATCTCAAGAGAACTATTAGGCATTACCGATCTCACACAACTAATCAATCGAATAAATCCGATTCTAGTTGGATCCCAGCCGATCAAGGTTTGTGCTACACAAAGATATGAGAAACCAATAAGAAATCTTCTTCGTCTTCAAATCTTATTTAATCTTCAATTAAACCTGCATAACACCACTTGAATCTCATGTCATCAATCACGCACAGAATAAAGTCTGTTAACAATGGATTATCACAAGATGTCTTTAGATCTACAAACAGTTCTAAAGATCCCGTCGATACTTCGATCTAGTTTGAGTGAATCTTATATCAGAAGAGAAGATTATCAAGAATAAACAAACTAGGTGCAATCAAAGTTTCAACAACCGTTAGTCAATCAAATCAATCAAAAACAAATAAACTGTAATTATCTTGTTTCCCACCAATGGTACTCGTAGAGCTTCTTGATCCCACAGAAGTCTTTAAACGAGCGGTCGTCAGAAATTTCGCCTAATTAGGGTACTTTCCTCTCCGAATAGACGGATCCACCAGAAACAACAAAAAGATGAAGTTTGCCTGGCTCTTAGGATAGTTTGCTATAAATGCAAACTTAGGTATTTATAGACCAAGGATGTTTGGACACCAAGGAATTTCTAAAACTGAAAGTATTCTCAAGATATGCAATAAATGCCCATTCGGTTTTCATAATTCCAGGAAATGCTTTGTCCAATATTTTCCGAAATCTCTTAATAGAAAATCTCCAATTAGTAAATGCACATTACTAATTTTTATTCTCTAGATATATGCATTTAATTGATGGTAATTAAAGCATATAAAACTAACAACCTTAATTAAAAGATTCTTAATTTATTTTGGAACGAGATCTCCTTGAGTAATTAAGGAATATCTTTGAACAATAAAAGATAAGAGATACTGTTCGTGTTCAAAGTATGTCGACATCTTTTCTTTGTAAATCACCTTTCATATTTACAATCTTGGAATCAATTATACCACCTTCCAAACAAGTTTAGAATTGGTTCATCTGAATTCCAAGACAACTATGTGATTGATCAAATATCAAAACACATTCATGGGTTCAATTGGTTCTACCAATCACTAGGATCGATTATACCTTAATATGGAACACTTGTGGTCGGTCACACAAGTTACCAGGATCGGTTACATCAATTACCAGGACAGGTTACCATATACATATGGTATTGCTTGTAATCGGTCACACCAGTCACTAGGATCGGTTATACCAATTACTAGGACCGGTTACACCAATTACAAGGATCGATTACACAACTCTATTGTGATCGGTCACACCAATTACAAATATCGATCATACCATCTCGGGTGATTACTTAGGATCGGTTACACTAATTAATCAAAACTAGTCATACCAAATCATAAGTCAAGCATTGTGATTAGTTATACCAAGATACATAACAAGTTACGATCGATTCTACCATCTCACACATATTGGTAATCCAAAGATTTGCAATGAATAGCCATACCAATAAGCCTAGCAATTTCCCTTTCGATTCATAAAACAAGTTCATGAATGTACTTCCTTTAAACAAATGTAAACATTGTTTCCTAGTATGAAATCTTCACCTTTAACCATTCTCATAATCATCACAGCATTCATAAGATTATGTCGATGTCATATCTACGAAGTTCAAAAGATAAATGTTATACTTCGTAGTCTAATTCCTTAAAGTATGATCATATGATCATGTCTCACTACTAGAGTAAAATATTCATACACAGAACGACTTGAAAGATATGTTAGGAATGAAACAGTTCAAGTCAATATTACTAACCTCAAGAGGAAGGATGATGTCGTCGTTGTAGCTCGTTACTTCTTCACGTTCTTCAGGTCTTTGAGTAATACTTGTATGTCTCATATTCCTAGACTTTCTAGTCTAACCTATACGAAGTTGTCTCCAGTACATAATCAAACGACTCTTAGATGAGTTTTGATTTACTAAAATATGACAACCAAACTTGACATACCAATGCTTGGTGGGTTCAACCGAGCTATGCTCTAACACCATCATTTCAAGACCATAGAAAAAGTTCTCACGTGAGAGATTAAGCCCTTGGTACTCAAGGCACTCATAGCCACGATTTCTATTATATGTCCCCGCGAGACACTTCTGGTCGTGATGCCGTGATTCCTAGCGTACATCCTCGACGAGATACTGCTGGTCACGTAGGTTCTGTAGAGCGTAAAACATCCCCGGCGGACTTATGAACCAGAACAGCCACAATTCTAGCATGTCTTCGCGAGACGCAGCTGATTGTGATGCCATGATTCCTAGTATACATCCCCGCGAGATACTGCTGGTCATGTAGGCTCTGTAGATGCGTAAAAATGTCCCCGACGTACTTATGACCCAGAGCGGAGACATACATGTCTCCTATAAGCACGACCCACCCTATTTGAGATCAAGGACTGATTCCTAGTATATCATTGCGAGATACACTGGCCATGTCTACTCTAGGCTGTGACTCGACTTACCGAGGCTTCAAAATAATTCCTAAGACATCCCCGCGAGATACGCTGATTATTCTGCCTCTGGGCCATTTCGACAAACTCCTATAACATCCTTCCGAGATACACTGGTTATGTCAGCTCCATAAATACGGACACAATTGGTTCCTAGCACATCTCTGCAAGATACGCTGGTCAAAGACAAGTGAGCCAAATTCTCGCAGAGACATTAATCGGGCGTACAAAACCTTTTCTCTCTCTTTAGGACGAGTCCCAGATGACCACAGAGAGATTCGAATCTGTTAAGAAAATCCTTGTACAGATTTTGGTCCGTCCTCAAAATCTCGTAGAAATTCACTTCACCCTGCAAATCTCTGAGAGACTCACATCTCTTCTCAAAATCTCGGAGAGATTCACATCTTTCCGCAAAATTTCGGAGAGATTCACATCTCTCCGTAAAATCTCAAAGAAATTCAAATCTCTCCTCAAAATCTCGGAGAGATTCACATCTCTCCGCAAAATCTCAAAGAGATTCACATCTCTTTTCAAAATCTCGGAGTGATTCACATCTTTCTGCAAAATATTAGAGAGATCCTCAAAATCTCGGAGAAATTCACATCTCTTCTCAAAATCTCGGAGAGACTCACATCTCTCTGCAAAATATCAAAGAGATTCACATCTCTCCTTAAAATCTCGGAGAGACTCACATCTCTCCGCAAAATCTCGGAAAGATTCACATCTCTGCTCAAAATCTCGGAGAGATTCAAATCTCACCTCAAAATCTCGGAGATATTAAAATCTCTCGGAAAAATATTAGACAAGGCTGAATATTCCCCATGATAGGCATGAGCCTCATGTAGGAATCGAGTCTCCTTTTCAGACTCTCCACACGAATTCTGAGGCATCTCATGCCTTTTCACGCGACTCATCCTAGTCATTCTTACAGATCGGAGAATATCTCTCTATCTTGGCCAACTCGGCTAAAGAGAATGTTTCTCTCTCTCAACACATCATCAAAAAGGCTGACTCAGCTTCACACAAATGGGGGGATAACAATTAGGGTTTTGGTCTGGCGGTCTACGACACGTGTGAGAAATACCCGGCCTATTTCTCACCGCATAAGAGAGTAAAGGCGGTGGAATAATGAGATGAACTCAACCTAGTTTATCTCTATCTATTCCTGAAGAGACGGGAGAATTGCTCTGCACGGCACGAAAAATAATCCTTATCTTCACAGACCTGAGATTAGAGAATTCATCTATAAATAGGTCATCTATTTTTCCAAGCTATGAACATCTTTCTCATAACCTCTCAGAACAATTATTCTTCAAACCCTAGAATTCTCTGATCTCTCTCTTTGTCGGCTTCCCTCCGTAAGACCTGCCCTAAACCTCTTCCCTATGACTGAAGCAGCCTTTGAACGGACATTGTGCGTGGTTTAGGCGAAGACTGTTCGTGCTCAACCTCCCGTAACTCACTTTCAAAACCCTAGAATCCCACTTTTGGCCTCTCACTGATTTTAAGTAACTACAGTTTCTTTATTATCAAGATTCCTAATTAAGATGACAAAAGAAGGGTTTGGAGTGAATTGGATACCTAGGTTTGATCTTGATAATCAGAAAGTGACTAACGCTCTTATTTAGCCAAAGTAACCTGAAAAAGCGATGGTATGAAATACACCGCCAACTTTTTTGTTACGAAACTTATAAACTATTCCTTATGTGAACTTAAATCAAAGATTTAAAGCAGACAAGAAATATTTTATAATAATCTCAAATAAAGAAAGACACCAGAAATTTTGTTAACGAGGAAAATTGCAAAGCAGAAAAACCCAGGACCTTGTCCAGTTTTCCTCTAAAAAGACTAGCCTACTATATGAATTTGGTCTGGAATGTAGTTAAGACGAAATAAACCCTCCAAAGTTTTGTGCTTCACTTTTTCCCCTGCTTCTCTTGATTCCCGCAAGAGCTTGTGCACTTATTCCTCTAGCTGAAGTCTTTTAAAGGCCTAAGAGTTGCTCCATTGTCCTTCTTGAAGGCTAGTGATACCCGGTGATAAGCTTTCTTTTTATCAAGTACATATAAATCTATCTATTATATAATTTAAATGGATTTAAATCAATAAGACTAGGGTTTATTCTCTTCCAAAGATTGCACATAGCTAGTTGACTAATTTAGCAAAGTACATAGATTTGCACTAACTAATATTGGATGTCATGCTGATAGGATATCTCAAGCACTAATGTTAGAAAATTATCATTGACTATATATTTTGTAATTATTACAAATGAGTTATGCATGTTAATATAATCATATATTATTAATATCTTTGTTAATTTTAAAAATATCTTTATTGCATATTTTTTAATTTTCGAAATTGGTTGATCTTATTTCCAAACAAGCACTATAAATAGTTGAACTTTATATTCTTACAAACTCATCCCTGAACACACATGACACAAGTGTGAGGGTATTTTCAATATCAAGTGGTCTTATTCATTTTGGAAAAATGCATATTTAACTAGTTAAAGCCTTCTTGGGATCAAGGAGCACTAGTAGTACCGTTCGAGAGGAACTAGATTGTTGTTTAATTTTCTTTCTTTTCTCGTTATTGAACTAATGAATAGTTATCTTTTAGATAAGTTGTTTTATATTCCATGGTCTTTCTCTTATGATATATAAGGTCATTCGAGAACTTTTGTAGGTCAGATTATACCATATTCAAGTGATTCATAATTGATTTCCCAACATTAAAAGACTCCATTTCGTGAGAGAGATCGTATAATGGAACCAAGTACATGTTGTTACTTTTGAAGATTAAGAAGATTGAAGACTTTGAAATTAAATTTCTTTTGTGTAATTGATTTTGGTGTGATTATCCTCGAGACTTGATTTTATGGAACTTAACAAGTAGTTTATTTCGATATATGTAATTCTTGTGGATAGACAAGTTGTTTGCTTTGCAAGCGTAAACCTTGTAGTCGAGTAGATTACTTTGTAATGGTAAATATTGATTGATTTTAATCTAGGAGTTTAGATATGTGATTATCTTGTTAATCTTATTATTTCGGATCAAAACGGGAAAGCCTTGACTCCGAACTCGATCATATATATTTGATTGTAATTTGGTAGTAAGTGAATTACCAACCAAGTTGTTTCTTTATTGTTTGGAAGACGTCCCTAAGGATGGATTGCAAAAGTTTTCACGACGGATCTGGAGTTTCTTTTTGTATCCTATATGGATGATTCGATCCGCAAGGACCATGATTGGGAATTATTTGACCGTCTTTCTCTGAGAAAGAAGCGAAACATAATCAACTTGATCCGGGACATCTATTCGAAATATTAGTTATGAAGCAACTCTTGACAGTATACTCTATTGAGGGATTCATGTGTGTTCACCAGATTGGTTGTATGCGCAGGGTACTGAAAGGACTGAGTAAATAAGGGTAGTTTATTCGATCTCCACTATACGAGGTTGCGAGTAAGCATTTGTGTAGCGGCTTATTTATTAGAGTGTTCAAAATTGGACTAGGTCTCAAGTTTTTTTCCATGCAGTTTCCCTTGTTAACAAAATCTTATGTTTCTCTGTGTTATTATTTTTGTTTAGCATTATAATTGTTGTATAATTAAAATAATTACTTTTTTATGTTAATCATACCTTGATATATGACTGGTTCCTAATCGAACTAAGAATATTATCAAGGTTACCTTGTTTGTTGTCTCTTTACGGTTTTGAAAAATAAAACACAAGGTATGTTTTAGTAGGTTAATTAAAAGCAAAAGATTTTGTGATAAATACTCGATACCCTCGTCTTTTTAGATCCCGTAGAAGATAAAAAGCTTGTTATTGCCTATGGAAAGTTGTTTTATTCGCATACAGAAGGTGATTTGGGTTTGAGAAGAATAAAAGTTACGAACAGAACTTTTATCATGAAATCGTGGTGCAAAATATTGCATTTAGATAGTTTGAGTTGAATTATTTTCAAGTAGAACATAGAAGAGCTATGCATGTTATTCCAATTGAATGTTAGTAGTTCCCCCCGGATGCAGATCAAATTATTTTGCACTGTGATGGTGCTTATATTAGTAATTCTGGGGATTTTGGAAGTGGCAATATTGTTAGAGATACAAACTGTAATGTCTTTGGCACACATGCACATGATTTGGAATGTACCACCAATTATGTAGCTGGAGATTTTTGCTGTTATCATGGGTCTTCAATGCGATGTGAGATTTGGTGTTATAAGAGTGAAGGTCGATATGATTTGTCTAGTGATATTCATGCTTTTCGAAGTGTGTAGTATCCTGGATTATGAGATCTTCGTGGCTAGCAGCATATGCTAGATACAATCATATATGCAATGTTTATACTTTTTAAGAAGTTAAATTTCGTAGTTGATGTTTTGGATAAAAGGGGTACTTTGCTTCAAGAAGGTGAAGTTGAGCATATTATGAGAAAGCCTAATTCATACATGCTATTAAAGGTTTGGGACTCTCTAGTTCTAGATTCAAACTTTTGAAGGTCGTTTGACCTCTTTTTCCTGTAATTCTTGTTGTTGTTAATATTATTATTTTATAAATAAATAATCACACACCAAACACACACCGCATCTGGTACACCATTAGGGTCATAATACTAACATATTTTTGATGGTAACGTCCACAATGTTACTTATGTCGATCAACCAACAAGTACCAACCAACCTCATGTGCATGCAAATGACAAATACACAACTTCTAGTAACTGAGCCAAAACATCATTCATAACAAGAAAAATTGTGTGGCCTCTAATAAAGACACCATTTATAACGGGGACGAAAGCCTAACAAATTTTATGATAACACTGGCACTCAATCCAAAACCCGTTGGATTTTAAATATTGTACCTACATCAGTTCCATCATTTTACGGGATTGCTTACCACCTGTGAAAAATCTTGGACATCCCTCCACCAGAGTTGCAAGATTTGAAAACTCTAAAGGTTGCATTTCATCATGCAACTAAAGAAGATGTGAGTAAGTATACTGATTCATAATCTTTAAGATGAATCATGTGCACGTTATGGTATTGATAAAATCTGATTTTTATTTGTTCTCAGATGGTCGTTTATAGTATTAGTCTTCCGGTACAAAGTATAGTATATGATGTGATGTATGATCTAAAGACAAAGGTAATGTATTATATGGTTAAAACATTGACTCATTATGCTTGTTAGCATAAAAAAGTTCCTTTAAACTACAAAAATACCTTTTAGGATGCAGAATAATCCCAATTATATGCACTTATACAAATTTGTTTGCCTGTTTAACTTTCTGAAGATTGAGCTGTCTCGTCCCATTGTGAAACTTAGATTGCTAGAAGTTTTCCACCACAAGTTTTATAAGGTAATGTGTTCATCATTTGAATGTGCTAGTTACGTTTACGCTGAAAGGTACCTATATATACTTTCTTCTTCGTTAGCAGAGCTATTTTATTCAGTGTGAAAAATGGAAGTAATATCTTTGTTGGTTTGTCCAACTTTCTCGGACTATAACAAAATTCTATTAAAAATTAAGTTATTCAAATTGCAACTTTCGTGAGATTCGGCTGATCTTATTGAAATAGAGAGTCTTTAAAAGTTGCATGTTGTCTTCTAGGCAATGATGCTTGTTATGGGTTTCCCTATGTTGAGGGCCAATTTAATGTTCTTATAGATGAGTTATACAAGTTCATTTTCTGTTTTAAAAAAAAAAAAAACAATAACACTGGACTCATATCATACAGATTTTTCCGCTTTGGGAAAAGATCGAGAACATTAATGATCAATACGGGACCCTACGTGCAGAGGAGGAAGCTAATTAGTTTGCTGAGTTTACAATTTCATAGTCTGATTATAGTTTGACAATTTTATAGTAGAGTTTAACATTATATTTGCATCGTTATAATGGTTAGTTTCACTTTCATCATTCAGATTCCAGAGGAGAAGGAGAACTTGGGCCCTCGGGATCGCTTAATTCAAGTATATCACTTCACAATAGACGCATCTCAAAGCCAAATGGTACATTATAGAGTTAATAGATGTCCGTGTAAATTGCAAAGCATACACAAGTGTTTAAATGTCGTTCACATTTGATTCTGCCACGGGTAAAAATGGGGAAATACCTTGATAGGGGACATAAATATTGTAATTGACGAAATAAGGGGCGAATTTATTAAAATTCCAAACTAAAGGACTTCGGTCATTTTCGTCCCGGAAAAATTCAGAAATACCAAGCGTGTCCTAGTTTTCCTTCGAATTTTGTCGTTGTCCCGAGTGTTCCGAATTTAATTGGACAACAAGACAGTTCGGTGTATGACTTTGCTTACAATATGTATTGTCCTGGACAACACGTTTTACACCATGTTTAGGATGTATGCTCACCTAGGACACCAATGTTACAACCAAGTATACAACGGTTTAGTCTATATTCAGGAATTGTAATTTCTAATAGGCACGAACTGTTCGTACGGGCTTAGGTCCATGTGCTCTCGATTACACTAGGACAACAATGCATAGGATAGTGTGTACACCAAACAAATATTATTATTGTAATGGGTTCATAACAAGTCCACTTCATATTGTGATTAGGTTTACACCACTACCCTTCCATATAAGAAAAAATATAAAATTTTCTATTGCATCTTCATTTCTTCGTTCGATGAAATCCGGAGCTGAACGATGAAGTCCTCAGCTAATTAATCACTTTCAGACATATAAAATATACTGAAGGTGAGACCGGTTAACATCAGAAACCCAGTGGTAGATCATACTTGACAACTTCCGTCAACAAATGTCAAAAGTTCATAATTTTTCCTCTAAATTAGGGTTTTCGTAAAGTTTTGGGTTAGAATTTATCTTCGTTATTAGTTCTATTTAATTTTACAGCTTCTATTTAATTTTGCGGCTTCGTTATTAGTTCTATTTAATTCTTTTTTGGCAGAATATTAATTTGATTGCTACTGTGAACATTATCAACAATAACTTATCGGCATATAGTTTAATGTGGAAATGTATTGCCTGAAAATTTTGCTGCAAATTAAGGGATCAATGCAGGAAACTTTAAAAGTAATACATTTCCTCCTAAAACCTTGCGCAGGGGAGTGGTTACTTGATGCGTCTGATGTTTATGGTTTAAATGCATTGTTAGTGGAAATGATCGAGCTCCAATATGTTGTTTATTGATGCATATGATGGATTTGGTTTAAAGGCATCTCTGATACTCTCTGCAGGGTTGGTTCCCAATAAACCAAGTGCTGATATACTTGGGTTGAATCTTGTTGAGATACGAAAGTTGCTGAGAGAGAACATAAGAACCATAGGGTTTATCCGATTCTTATTTGAATAACCTAATAAACTACACACAAAAACACGAGTAATATGAGAAATTTGAAGAGAAAGGCAAGATATGTGAATAAGAGTAATTCGCGAGACATAGCCGCCGTCGGATTGGGCGATCCTGGGGCCAGGATATATCGTCGGCGAGAGATACATCTGTTTGTCCATTCTTGACATAAAATTTCGAGAGATAGATCCGGCCGTTTAAACATAAGAATAATTGTAAAGTGAGAGACTAACTAGTCCTGTCTTCTTCAAGAGGGAATCCGAGATGAAGTCTGTGTAATTCGACAATACTTGAGAGGTCTGCTGAAGAATAGTAGAGTGAGAGACTAACTAACCATGCCTTCTTTAAGAGGGAATCCGAGATCAATCTAAGTCGTATTCGTTTATATAAGTACCGCTCTATAAGTGATATACTCTCCTTTTGTCCAGGATACCAAAAGGACTTACGGGTCATTAAATATATTTTTTTAACCCATGTCGGTATAGAGTTCCTTAGTTTGGAGATATCAAATGGCATTTCCATAAGGGTTAAATATGAAATTGTCCCGTCCCATTCTGAACAATTCCTACTAAAAAATAGACTTTAATTGAAGTCAAATCTCGCATACAAAAGAAATTGCAAGATTCTGACGAGGAATTCGCTACAGTATGTTCTTAAACTTGGTTCTTTTTGTTGTTTATAAACCATTTTATTATTAAGTAGTAATGACTTTGCACACTAATTTGCGATATGGAGTTATATCAGGTTATCAACTGATTTGTTTTCATGTATTGAAATCTACTTCAGTTTTCACCAGTAGAAATTTGAGTTTTTGTATTTGGTCGACCTGAATACCTTCAGAACTTAGACATAGTGTCCAGCCATTTTCAGGTGTGTCTGGATTCTTTCTCTCCTCATTTTACCAGCCAGTTACTATTTGTGTTGGCCTAAGTTACTAACCTATCTTTTTCCCTGTAGCGAATAGATATATATAGAGCTTGGGGCCGGTATCTTGGCAAAGAGCATTATGAGAGTTCCTAGAAAAGAGCTTATCCAACCAATCAGATAGTCCGTAAAATGTAGTTGCCCAAAATTATTTTTCATTTTTCATTTATTTTGCATTCGTGAATAGTGATTCGAATGTGCGAACCAAAGGGAATGGTGCTTTTGGGTTGTACCAAGTCTAAAACCAAGTGGATTTATTTTTTGTCCCATACACCCTCGCTTTCTTCATTAGACCATTTTAGTCTTTCGTTCTCTGCCATACATAGATACTTCTCTCTAACATCCGTATATTTATCTATATATACATATCCAGTTTTTCTTAACCATATAAAATAGTCTTGATCTTTAGATATATCTTTCAATACAATAGTTATATGACAGGTGGGTCTTTTGATCGGATAACTACATCCTCGAACTCGAGGCTTTAACTTTTTCATGATAGTTACCTCGTTGACTTCGGCTTGACTAATGATTAAATCTGTTTACTTGAAATCTATATTGTGACTAGCATTTGCTGCTGCCGAATAAACCAATTTAAAAATAGGATAACATGCTCGATAAGGCATGAGTTCTAGTATCATAAGTGTTTCCTCGTAGGAACGCCCACGAATCTGATCGATCACTCTTCGTGCTTTGTGAGAAGACATACATATATGTTGACCTAAAGCGGATACTTCCACATCTGGGTCCCTCTTTATCATAAGGTTAACCTCCCACCAATGAACGACGAGCACCCATATTCACTTTATTATTATTAACATTAACGACGAGATTTATTATCGCTTCTCGCATGTCCCTGGAAATTTAGAGTAGGTGCAAATTCTCTCAATTTGTGACCCACCATACGATCTGTTATATAAATAGGCAGATGGTCTTTTCCATTATGAATAGCAATTGTATAGACGATCATTGTGGGTATAATGGTAGATGCCCAGGACCAAGTTACTATTATTTCTTTTTCTCCTCTTATGTTGAGCTTTTCAAATTTTCCTAATAAATGATTAGCAACAAAAGGATTTTTTTTAGTGAACGTGTCACAGCTAATTACTCCTATCTTTTTTCTTTTGTAAAGACGAAGAAACATATTCTCGATTTTCTTTCCTATTTAGTACGTCGACGAAGAATCAAACTATCACTATATTTATTCCTTTTTTTACTTCTTCTTCCAAGCACAGGATAACCCCAAAGGGTTGTGGGTTATTTTCTACCAATTGGGGCCCTTCCTTTACCACCCCAATGGGGATGGTCTACAGGGTTCATAACTACCCCTCTTACCACAGGACGCTTACCTAGCCAACGCTTAGATCCGGCTCTACCCAAACTTTTCTGGTTCACCCCAACATTACCCACTTGCCCGACTGTTGCTGAGCAGTTTTTGGATACGAACCTCCCCAGACTATGTGATGAATAAATCCTCCTCAGAAAATATTGTGGGCGATTCTTCCGCAATGAAATCTGATAAGTGAGATTTCGGGTAAGTGTTTACATAATCTTCTTTTGTCCGAAGAAATGATTCATCGAAATAATGAGTCACCTGTTCCATTGATATGGATACATCTGAGATCACCAAATGCTCGGGAGTTCCTCTATTCAATCCTTTTGCTTCTTCTTGTTGTTGGATATCTCGTTCATACACATCTTCTCTTTGTTTCCCGGGCCTCTAGTGAGTTACTAACAGAGTTCAAAAAGATCAAATCTTTGATGATTCCATCATACATTACTGAGTTGCGAAAACTTCTGGATAGGTATCCTACATATGAACTGAGCTCTTTCTGGTTAAATAATCTCTTTCTAGTTGCTCTGGAACAATTGGGAGATTCTCTAGAAGAAATACGGGGTTCTGCTTCTGGTGGCAACATGCTATTGGGTGGTGGTCCCACTAATGGGGTCAAATCAATACGTTCTAAGAAGAAATATTTGAATATCAATCTCATTGATATCATAAGTATCATACCAAATCCCATCAATCGAATCACTTTTTCGAGAAATACGAGATATCTAAGTCATACAAGTAAAGAGATCTATTCATTGATAAGAAAAAGAAAAAACATGAACGTTGATTGGATTGATGATAAAATAGAATCCTGGGTCACGAACAGTGATCCGATTGATGATGAAGAAAGAGAATTCTTGATTCAATTATTCAACCAATCAGGTAGTCTGTAAAATCTAGTTCCCCCAAATTATTTTTCATTTATGATTGATTTCGTCTTTTGTGTTTCATCTGGCTGAAACTTTTCTCAATGTTGTCAACATGCATCTGATAATTTGAAACTCTAAAGGTTGCTTTTCATCATGCAACTAGAGAAGATGTGAGTAAGCACACCAATTCATAATCTTTACTATGAATCTTGTGCATCTTGTGATAAGCTTATGATATTTATAAAATCTGATTTGTTCGCAGTATTAGTCTTCCAATACAAAGAGTAGGCGATATGATTAATGATTTGAAGACAAAGGTAACTTATTGTACAGTTAAAACAATGTCTGATCATACATGTTAGTGATAGAAGTTTATTTCAGACTGCAAAAATACCTTTTGCTCTGCAGAATAATCTCAATTTTTAGCACTTATACATATTTGTTTGCATGTTTAACTTTTTGAAGGTCGATGCCAAACCTAGATTGCTGGAAGTTTTCCACCACAAGATTTATAAGGTAATGTGTTTATCATTTGATGTGATTGTTACATTTACTCTAAAAGGTACCTATTTCTACTTTCTTCTTGGTTACGAAGCTATTTTGTTTTGGTGTTAAATATGGAAGTAATATCCTTGTCGGTTTACCCAACTTGGTCAAACTATAACAGAATTCTATTGAAATTTAATTTATACAATTCCAATGAGACTCGACATATCTTTTTGAAGTAAACAAATTATAAAAGTTGGATGTTGTCTTCCAGGCAATGTTGCTAGTTGTAGGTTTCCCTGTCATGCAGTTAGGCACATTTAATGTCCTTAAGCATGAGTTGTATAAGTTCATTTTATGATTTTTATGATTTTTTTTCCAATACTGACTCATATCATACAAATTTTTTTGCTTAGTGAAAAGATCGGGAACATTAATGACCAATACAAGAAGCTACGTGCAGAAGAGGTAAGTAACGTAAAGTAATACTTATAATTGAAATTGGAATGTTAAATTATAACAAAACACCATGAAATAAAAGTAATCAACCTTTAAATGATGCTTCTTCTACCCTCGGAACAAGGAAGATACAAAGATTTGAGGTTCTTCTCTAATAATCTTCAAATTTCTACCCAATTCTAAGATTGGAAACTAGAAGATAATAGATGCATCTCTTACAAATTGAAATTTCTACCCAATTTCAAATTGGAAATAACAAAGTGTTGGAGGCTCTTCTCTTAGGAAGGATTTAGGGTTCTTACACCACTTTTCTAAACAAGCAAAAACTAAAAACTAGAAGAGCTAGGGTTTAAACAATAAATAGTAAACAAAAAGGACAAAGATGGAAAATAAGGGGGGAAAAGGGGATAAATGAGTAATTGCGAAACAAAAGGGCATAAATGGTATGTGTGAAATACCATTATGCATCATCCTTCCCTCCTTAAGTGAAATTCGCCCTCGAATTGTCCATCTCTTCATCCATAGCATTGTCACCCCAATATGAAACCAAGTGAATTGATGCAAATAAAACCAAACTACCATGACTCGGCGAAAGCTTGTCTTGGAAATTGACGTGCTCCAACGCTATGTGGTCCAAAAATAAAATGAACTCACTAGTGCTTGAACTTCTTCCCTTATTGGAAATTACTCGACCTCGATTTCTTCCTTTATAGTTACTCACCAAGTCTAGCCTCTTGTGGTGATATTCAAGTGCATACCCAAGAAGCAAAGAACCATCAAGTAGTTTTTCCAACTTTGAATGGTGACTAGCACTATTATACTTGTCTTCAAAGGAAGCCCAAGTTGGATCAACATAAGTTAATTTCTCATTTTCTTTGCTAATACTTGATAAAGAGCTTGTTGTTGGGTGAACTTTTGTTTCAAATTTCATCTCTTTAATGACATTTTCGGATACGGCATAAACATAACTATTGGAATTATTAACAAGCTTGCTAACCTTTCTTCCCATGCTATAACTGGTTTGGAATGCGTCATGCCTTGTCCATCGATCACCATTGTCAAGTTCAAGCATGGAGTATTTGTTTATGACACCCAATCTTTGTATTTCATAAACGGCGATAAATTCTTCTTCTCTTTCTTCACTAGGTTCTTCATCAAATATGGGTGGTGACGTAGGATCAAAGTAAACATTATTACCAATCTCACCTTCCTCACAACTTGAAAAAATATCAAAGTTTGGTAGAGATATTTTATCAAACACCTTTAGGCAACTTCTTGATTCTCATACCCACCAATGGAAATTGAATTCTCTAACTCCATTTCATCTTCGTAATCATTAGAGAGTTCAAATGAGTCCATATAAAGACTTTCCAACTTCTTAATTTTCTCTTCTACTAGTTGACACATTTCATCAAACATCTTGTGTCTTATTCTATCTAACCATTCTTTTACTTGAACTTTACTTAGTATTACTTCCCCATCCATTTTCATTCTTCTTGTTGATACCATAATGAAATCACCATATAATTGAAATATCCAATTTGAACAAATTATCAAGCAAATGAAACACAACCCAATGTAATTGATTATGAAAAGTAGTCTCTACTAACAATTAATATCTTCACCAAACCTCCCCAAAAAAATCAAACCAAAGCTCTGATACCAACTAATGTAAAGTAATACTTATAATTGAAATTGGAATGTTAAATTATAACAAAACACCATGAAATAAAAGTAATCAACCTTTAAATGATGCTTCTTCTACCCTTGGAACAAGTAAGATACAAAGATTTGAGGTTCTTCTCTAATAATCTTCAAATTTCTACCCAATTCTAAGATTGGAAACTAGAAGATAATAGATGCATCTCTTACAAATTGAAATTTCTACCCAATTTCAAATTGGAAATAACAAAGTGTTGGAGGCTCTTCTCTTAGGAAGGATTTAGGGTTCTTACACCACTTTTCTAAACAAGCAAAAACTAAAAACTAGAAGAGCTAGGGTTTAAACAATAAATAGTAAACAAAAAGGACAAAGATGGAAAATAAGGGGGAAAATGAGTAATTGCAAAACAAAAGGGCATAAATGGTATGTGTGAAATACCATTATGCATCAGTATGAAATTATTTTAGTAGAGTTTATCATTATATTTGTATCTTTTTGTCTCATATTCATCATTCAGATATCATAGGATGAGAAGAACTTGAGTCCTTGGTATCGCTTAATTCATGTACATTACTTCACAATAGATGCATCTCAATGCGAAATGGTACGTGGTAAAGCTAATAGTTGTCTGTGTAAATTGAAAAGCATACACAAGTATTTAAATGTCGTTCACATTTGGTTCAGCCGCAGGTAAAGAATTTTGGGGAACCATTTTTCTTCAGCATCCATGAAAAAGAGACCTTTGTTGAAGTCAAATCTCGCATACAGAAGAAATTGAAGGTTTCTGACGAGGACTATGCTACGTTATGTTCTTAAACTTGTTTTTTTTTTTTTTTAGAAACCATTTTATTACCAAGTAGCAATGACCTTGCACGCTAATTTGCGATATGGAGTTATATTAGGTTATCAAGTGATTTTTTTTGCACGTATTGAAATCTGCTTCATTTTTCACCAGTGGAAGTTTGCATAATTTTTTATATCATTGGGTCGACTTGAATACCTTCGGAACTCAGACGTAGTGTCCAGCCTTTTTAAGGTGTTTTTGGATATTTTTTTCTCTTCATTTTACCAATTAGTTACTATTTGTATTGGCTTAAGTTGCTAACCTATCCTTTTCCTTGCAGTGAATAGATCAATATGGCATTCTGAGAGTTACTGGAAAAGAGTTTATCCAACCAATCAGGTATTTAGACCAAATTAGTTTTCATTTATGATTGATTTCACCATCGTCCCCCTGTATCATTCTCCGTTTTTTCTTCTTCGTATAGCTTCACAACTTGATCACTACTTTCTTATTTTGAAATTCCTCTTTAAACTCTCGCAGTCTTTTGATCAACCAAGTGATACCTCTTTTTTTGTCTTGTTTTTAGCTTCTTTAATGCTTTTCATTGGATCAAATTCTTTTTGCTAGTTTACCATATCTCTGCTTGTATCTTCAATATATCAAGTGTGTTTTACTCTATAGGTCGGATTTTAGTTCTTCAAAATTTAATATTTATTATGTTATGTTGCAGCAGCAGGAAGCAACTGAGTTAATTGGTTCCATTCAGACAATCTAAAGGTAAATAATGCTTATTATTGTTCATCCGCTACTTTCAGTTTTATTTTTTATTTTTTATATTTATGAGTTTTAAATGGAAAATCTTTTCCAGATTAGTTCTACTTTCAATATGCTTAAACTATTTTTCAGTGAGTTTTAGTTTTTTTTTTGAGTACGTTATACTTCATTCTTTTTATTTAAGTGGCAAAAGCAGAAGCTATTGGCGAACGACCAACACTTAATGAGTCCCTTGCGTAACCATTCAACTGGTGGCCAATATTTTCTGCAAGCCCCAAATTATAGTTAACAAAAATTATCAAATTAGACTGGAAACTTTGGTTAATATCAATGTTACATGATGTACAAAAGTGTTTCAGATATTTGAATGATCAAAGATTTTGTGTTTCTCTCCCGGGATAGTAGAATTTCCTGTTTCAGCAAAACTTATCAAATGAAATAGTTCTTGTTTCATCTAAAAAGTCTAATTCAATCAAAGTAAATGGTTATCTTTCTCTTCGTACTTTAGTATCTCTTTGATCAAACGGATCATATTAGAATTTAATGCAGTAACATTCTCTTTTACCGAATGCCGTCCCTCAAAAACTTCGCTACCTCTATGTCAAATTTATATTACTAATGGGATGTGCTTGTGATTGGGAAATAACAACGTAGAGGATAACATAGCAACGTAAAGTTTACTAAGCTGATTTCTGAATGACCTCATCCATTGCAATGAAAGGAAAAACTCAAAATGAACCGTACCTAAAAGCTTCCTATAAAACCTTCTCTCACATAAAAAATAATTGATCTGATGGCATTTATATGGTACTTATCATTGGGTATCCAGTCTTTTGGACGGTTCATTAACAACTACTGAATGAAAAATGATATATGGACATCGATCTCTAGACCCAAATTTTGCACCCATGACGTATGTAACATTGATGTGTAATGGGGATAAGTTTTTTTCTTTGGTGAAATTTTGACCGATAAATTGATCAGAATCGTCATAAGAGAAGGAATAAAGAATTAACAATACTTCTACTCAAATTTGATCTTAATTGAAACTGACACAAACCTATGATATTTTGTACACGAAAAGACGAGAATGAGCTCCTTAGTTAAGCTTTGACACTCGATTTAGCTTGCAAAACTGTTTCGTAACTCCAATTGCCTAATTTTTTCTCTTAAATTAATACTTGTAGTTATAGTTAATGTCAGTTGTTATTAATTTTGAATTTTTAAATTTTGTTAGAGCATGAGAGTGAGAGTTCTCTTTTAAAGTGAATGAGTTTGCCAATTTTGAGCAAATTTTATGCCATTATTGGCAGTGACGGAGCCAGAAAGTTCTGGTTGGGGGACAGCTGTATATAGTAAAGGATGATATTATAGCACAGTCGTAAAAAATATATTGGGAAGCTTTCTTCACTTTACAGTCACTTGCAGCAGAGCTACAATTACTTGTCAAATAAATTTAAACAATTAAAGCTCTAATCAATTAAAGCTCTAATCAAACAAAGTTATAAAATTCAAGAAACAATGACACCTCCTCCATCAGGAATTTGGCCGTTGTATCAGTCAGCATGAATATATATTTGAGCATTAACCAGTAAGAATATATATTTGAATTTGGTAATGGTTTAGGCATACAACCCCTTCTAGCGATCTTCTTACAATGAGTTTACCTTTCGTTTTAAACTCACCTCTCTTATCTCTCTAATCTATCACAAATTCATCGTCCGGGCTTGAAAGAATCGACATAATACTCAATAGTATGCTTTCAACCTTACGAACTGACATTCATCGCCCACTCGAAATCTCATAGCCATGCGGGTCATCACTTGGAGCATGAAGACCGATTTAACTATAGGGTCAATATCAATTGCTTGGTTAACGCTCGAGTGTAATATAGTTTATTATAACTAAACAATAATTATAATACGGAAGTAAAGTAAATGACACAACAAGATTTTGTTAACGGGGAAACTGCAAATGCAGAAAACCTCCGAGACCCAGTCCAGTTTTGAATATTCCCAGAATTAAGCCGATATACAAAGACACTACCAACTTCGTATAGTTGAGGCCAAGTAAACTACCCCTAGTTACCTAGTTTCCTCAGTATCCATGCTCCTACAACCAATATGGTCGACGCACGTGAATCCTAAGATAGAGTCCACTATCTTAAGTTGCTTCAGTCTTTCTGAAGACTTTAAGCACTCAACCTTTTCGATCGTATTCCAAACTGTAAATGACTAATATGTTTGGTAATCACTCTCCTATCTCAGGAAATCAATCAGAGATATTTGTGTTGAGTGTGACAAAGGCCTTTCTGTTTAAAATCAATTAAACTCCTTTGTCGGGTTAAGATCTTCCAAGATATGGATTAAACAAGTTAACGAAATCGAGTCAGACAGAACTACCATATTCAGATACTGAAGAGTACCACTAAATGATAGCTTGTCTATCTAAATACGACTAGCAATAACAATTCTATCGAAAGATAAACTAGATCTAACCGATCAAGTTTGCGCACGAAGAAAAATCACAAAGATATGAAATCAATAAGAAAAATCTTATTGTCTTTAGATTTTCAATAGTCATTTGTACCTGCACAATAAAAAACTAGATTCCTGACTTATGATCGATCATGCACTGAACGAAATATGTTAACAATGGATGATCACAAGTCAACGTTAATCCCTTGATCTAGTTTGAGAGAACTTATGTCCAAATAGAAGGCTCTCAAGAATAATCAATCTAGGTGCAATCAAAAGTTAACAATGGTTAATCAAATCAATAATTGAAAACAAAAATAACAATCAATTTTAGTTTTCCACCAACGGTACTAGTAGACGCTTCTTGATCCCAGAGAAGTCTCTAGACTAGCGGACCTTAGAGATTTTGCCTAATGAGGTTACTCTCCTTCCCAAGATATTACGAAAATACTTATTACTCGGCTACACCAGAACAACAAAGATGGAGTTTGCCTGGCTCGGGATGAGTTTGTAAGAAGAATAAAATTCACTATTTTGTAGACCAGGTTAGTTTGGACACCAAAGAATTTCCATAACGAAGGATATTCTTAAGATATGCAATAAAGCACCTAAACTCAGCTTTGTCTAATTCCAACCAATATCCAACTGTATAACCGAAATCTTCATGGACAACTCAATATTAGCTAGCACTTAACTCATATATATTTCCAGAGATATGTTTTGATTGCTGGTAAAACAAAACATGTTAATTTCGAAAATCTCAAAAAGATTCTCTACTATTTTGGTTTGGGATTTCATCTTGAGTATCAAGGAATATCTTTGAACAATTAAGAAATAAGATTTCAGCACATGTTCAAATTACTCATTATGTCGACATCTTGAACTTTCCTATTTTGTAAACCCAATTTCCAAATCACACAAACCCTAAAGTGTATGTGACTTAGAGAAATCGATTTTTCCTATTGGGACCGTTCTACCATGATTCCTAAAACAAGTTAGGACCGGTTCTGCAATATAGGTATGGATCGGTTATACCTTGACTCCAAACTTAAGCTAGGACCGGTTCTACCTTGATTCCCAATATAGGTTAGGATCAGACCAAGCTTAAGATCTTAAATGAAAACCGGACCATCAATCCTTTTGATTTCCTTTCAACTACGAAACAAGTTTGTACGTCTACTTCCTTAAACTCATGTAATTAAACATAATTTTCTAGGTACGAAATCAAACCTATGTTGACTATACAATCTAGTAACGAGTTACAAATATTGTGTTGATGTCACAATTACGAAGTCCAAAAGATAAGCATCATACTTCGTAATTCAATATACCAATATAAAGCACTTATCACTATTGGTATATTATTTCTTGACACTTTATTCATAATATGATGATCAAGTCTATTACACTAGAGTTCATATATATAACTTCATATGTTATATTTTCAATCAGAAACAACTTAAAAGCTTACGATACATAAACGGAAAAAAGTAAAGTAATGTATTACTAACATCAAGTGGAAGGATGATGTTATCATCGATGTCGATACGTCTTTGGAATATTCGGGTCTTCAGAGTAATACTTGTGTGTCTCAACATTTCTAGACTTCCTAGTCTAACCTAACGAAGTTGATTATAGTAATCTAATCAAGCGACTTATGAGTTTTGATACTGAAATATGACAACCAGCCTTAAACATAACAACACTTATTCTCTAACACCCTAAAACCTTCATTAATTATCGCATTGTGTTTTCCGCCTTCCACTGAATATTCGTATTCTTTTGTTAATTATATCTGCGAGAACTTTGCAATCTGTTACTATGAAAACTAGACAAAATATTTTCACTTAGCCATTTAATTTCCTTTAGAAGAGCTTTTGCTTTTGCATGAACCGCTGTCGAAGCTCGATCTGAACCTGCTGAGAGATGTAGAACCTCCTCTTGATCTACTGGTAGAGAATGAACACATATTCTATAGTTAAATCCTCTTTCTTGAAATAGGCATCTATGAAGATTGTCCAATACTAGATAAAGACTATACCTAGTTTTCATGAAAAAGTAAGCACAAAATTTGCTGAGAAAATTATATGAGTCATCATGGCTAAAAATTAGGACCATGCCGACTAAAGATAGCATATTTCGTCCACAGTCGTCCAGGCATGCATTTAATAACCATGTCGACTCAAGATACCCTTAATATCTCATTATCACATTTGGGTTTTTAATTTTCTTATTAAAAAAACTTCAATCTTTGAATTCTTGGAAGTAATTTCACTTTAACAACTGCAACAAATTGTTTTAAAAGCTTTGTTTAAGACGACAATATCTTTTTCTTTATTCTAAGATGACAATATCTTTCTCTTAATTATTCAATGACTTTAAATAGTTCAGTGACATCCGATGGACGAGGTAGGACTTGAGCTGAAGAACGAGGAAAATAAACTCCAAAAGAAAGAGCAAATATTGTCTTCTGTTTTTGATGTTACCGGAGACGATGATTTCGGAAACCCATTGCATGTTTTACCTTATTTTCATCCATTAATGGCGCGAAGCTTATGTACGTAGTTCTTCCTTCTATTTCCAAGTTTTGTTTTTCTTTCTAGATTTATTTTTCGTCGGAGAAGAAGGGAAATAGATATGTAATTTATTGTGGTCGTGATTTCCAAATACCAGTGAGATTTAGACACATGTAAATGGAGTCTTTACGTTTGTACCTTTTTTTCACTGTTATCATTGTTTGGGATAAAAAGGTAACTACGTCGATCCAGTTATGAAATATTAACACAGTTTGGTTGACTGATTGACTTGTCAATGACCGGTCTAAGTACCAATCCTTAATATTTAAAATATTGGGTACCAAATAAGGTATTGGACATCTACCAGGTATCATCCATTAAATAACATTTTTTTGTTGCAACAATTCTACATAGACCGATAATTACACGGGTTTCATCCCGTGAAATAATCTTGTGGCGATCTTACAAACTCTCTATCATTAGGATTTGCAATAATTGACAATATGTCCCACCATCCTTCTCTTTCGGGATAAATCCCGCTACAAACCCACTGTCAACTAATCATTTTTGTTTTTTTAGCCTTCTCTAGATCTTTCAAATTACGAAAATGATATGTGTACCGTTAAAAATTCCAGTGTTTTTTACCATGCGAGGAGGAAGTGAGATCTAACTTACCCATTCCTAATTCCAATGCTAGAATAACTACTCTAATCACCATAAGATTTTCTCATGTGATCTCTCCCGATTATTTTTTTGGGCGCCAACGTAGAATCGTTGCTCACATTATGATTTTCTTTGAGAAACATGTCCCACGAGAATGCAGAACTAGGACTCATGATGTAGTCTAACAATAATCGAAGCAACTCAAATGCTTCTGAAGGATCCATTAATTAACATTAAAAATGCCTCATACCTTAAAATTAAAATGTTAAGCAATTAACTTTGTTAAATAACGAGGGTACCAAGTACACCACAATCTTTTAGATACCAACCTATATGACACACACTTTGTGCAATTTAATATAGACAGAGACTGTCAAGAAGATAACAACCACAAGATGTTTACTTGGTATATAGTATAAGTTCGGACCGAACCAACTATGGGATCAAACAAAGTTTTTGATTAACGTACAAGTGTATTTACTTTAATTATAAAGACAGGCTAAATAATACATAATTGAAGTAAATAAACAAGATTTTGTTAACGAGGAAATCTCAAAAACAGAAAAATCCCGAGACCTAGTCCAGTTTTGAATACTCTCAGAATTAAACCGTTATACAAAGACTACTACCAACTTCGTATAGTTGAGACTAAGTAAACTAACTCCAAGTTACCTAGTTCCTTTAAAATCCCTGCGCCTACTACAAATCTAGTCAATGCACATGAATCCTAAAATATAGTTCACTATCTTAAGTTGTGTTAGAGCATAGCTCGGTTGAACCCACCAAGTGTTGGTATGTCAAGTTTGGTTGTCATATTTTAGTATCAAAACTCATCTAGAGTCGCTTGATTAAATACTATAGTCAAATTCGTTTAGGTTAGAATAAAAAGTCTAGGAATGTTGAGACGTACAAGTATTACTACGAAGACCTGAAGAATGAGAAGAATTAACGACTACAACGATGACATCATCCTTCCACTTGAGGTTAGTAATATTGACTTGATCTTATTTCCATTCCTAGCGTATCTTTCAAGTCGTGCTATATTGAAAACATCACATGCGAAGCTGTATATATATATTGTATATAATACTCTAGTGATGAGACTTGGTCATAATAGTATGATCAAAGTATCAAGGAAAACATATTACAAAGTATAAACGCTTATCTTTTGGAACTTTGTAAATACGACATCGACATAATATATTGTATATAGTTATTTGATTATGTGTGCATTATTTAGGTATGATTTCATCCTAGAAAACTATGTATCTTTACATTAGTTTAAGGAAGTAGATGTATGAACTTATTTTCATAATTGAAAGGAAAATCATGATTGGTCTTGTTATTCAATGAATATCTTTTGGATGACCAATGGAAGATAACTATGGTAGAACCTATCTTAACTTTGTTGAGACTTGAGGTATAACCGGTCATAGCCTATATAATATTGCTAGTTGTAATCGGTCATGAGCTACATTGGAAATCAAGGTGTAACAGATCACAAGCTATATTAGAATGCAAGTTGTAACCGGTCACAAGTTACTTTGGGAACCAAGGTATAACAGGTCACAAGATGAATTGGGAAGTTAGTTGTAATCAGTCACAAGCTACCTTTGGGAAGCAAGGTGTAACCAGTCACAAAGATACTTCGGGAAGCAAGGTGTAACTGGTCACAAGCTACTTTGTGGAGCAAGGTGTAACCGATTACAACCTATATTGGGAATCATGTTATAATCGGTCACAACATACTTTTGAGTGATGGTTTAATCGGTTTCATGTACAAAACCAATATCAATGGTTCACATATTTCTTCATGGTGTGTGTGAATTAAGGTTTTGGGTTTGACAAGATTAGAAGCTTCCAGACGTCGACATATTTGAACATGTACATAAGTCTTATCATTTATTGTTCAAAGATATTCCTTGATGCTCAAGGTGATCCCTGGTCTGAAAAAGTGAAAAACATTTAATTATGATTTTCATCATGTATGCTTGAATTGTATTCAATTAAAACATATCCTCTGGAATATATTATTAGTTAATGTGCTAAACGAATAATAAAAGTTTTTCCATGAGAGTTTTCGGAAATATTGGTTAACATTAATTGGAAATAAGAAAACTGAATTTAGGTACTTTAATGCATATCCTGAGAATATTTTCGGTTTTGGAATATCCTTGTTGTCCAAACAACCTTGGTATATAAATACTTAAGTTTGCATTTCTTGCAAACTATCCTAAGAGCCAGGCAAACATCATTTATTGTTGTTTCTGGTTGAGCCGTCTATCCGGAGAAGAAAGTACCCTAATTAGGCGAAACCTTTAACGACCGCTCGTTTAAATACTTTAATGGGATAAAGAAGCTCTACGAGTACCGTTGGTGGGAAACTAGATAATTGCATTGTTATTGTAGTTTTCGATTATTGCTTTCATTGACTAACGGTTGTTGAAACTTTGATTGCACCTAGTTTGTTTATTCTTGAAAACCTTCTCTTCTGATATAAGGCTCACTCAAACTAGATTAAAGTATTGACAAGATCTTTAGAACCATCTTCGAATCTAAAGACATCTTGTGATAATCCATTGTTAACAGACTCTGTTATGTGCATGATTGATCACAATAGGATTCAAGTGTTGTTGAAGATAATAAAAGATTTCTTATTAGTTTTCGTATCTTGTGGATTTAATGTACAAACCTTGATCGGCTCGAATACAACTAGAATCGGTTTATCTTTGATAGACCTTATTGATTAGTTGTGTGAGATCGACATCGCTTTATAGTTTCTCTTTGAGATATATATTGATTGATTGCAGATATAGAATTGATTATTTCCGTAATCAACATTTAGATTGATCTAACCAGACAAAAGAGTTTATCAGATTAAACATAAGAGCCTTTGTCAACAACTTATATATCTTCTAGCAAGATTGATTAGAGTGGTTACCAAACAAATTTTTCCTTTGTTGTTTGAAATACGATCTAAAGGACTTGTTATTCACGTGCGTGACTCTGGAAGTCGAAGGCGCATAGATACTGACGAAACTAAGTAGCTAGGGATAGTCTTCTTGGTCTCAACTATACGAAGTTGGTTTTAGATTTTGTATAACGGCTTAATTATGAGAGTAACCAAAAACTAGACTAGGTCCCGGGGTTTTTTCTGCATTATAATTGTTTTACGCATTATAATTGTTATTATAATTAAGTAAATTACACACGTACGTTAACTCCGCAACACTTGATATTGATCCTATAGAGTTTCGGTTATTATCGTACCTATTATCAAGTGCACACTTTGTTGTCGTATCGTATCGATCTTGTATCCATAGTCAATCACAGAAGTGATCTTGTTGTTATATTGTCTCAATCTCGTATCCATAGACGATCACATGAAGTGTGAACCGAATCTTTTGTATTGTCTCGACTCTGTCCATAGACGATCATATTCGGTAAAGTACTTATAGGTTGATATTCAAAAGATTGCGGTGTATTTGGGTACCCTCGCCTTTTCAAGTTGGTTCAGCCGTTGTGAAGACTTCTACCACTCAACTCATTTGGATCATCTTCCGAAATAGTAAATGATTAAACTGTATTCGGTAGCCGCTTTAAATCTCAAGAACTAATTTAGAGATATATGTTTAGTTAAACAAAGGATCTTCCGTCTAAACTAATAAACTTCTTTGTTTTGGTTTAGATCAACTAAGATCTAGATTATCAAGATACTTAGATCTAGGTTTACAACCTATCAGATTCGAATCCTGAAGAAGACCACCAAATGATAGATTGCTGATCTATACGACTATCTATAAGATGTCTATCGAGATAGATAAGCTAAGTCAGATCCTAGCCAATCAAGTGTGCACAAAGTAAATCACATAGATCATAAACCAATAAGAAATATTTTTGTCTTCAGATCTTCAATGTCTTCAATGTACCTGCGGAAATAACTTGATTCCCTTATGATCGATCACACACAAGATATAGTTTATTAATAACGTATGATCACAAACCTGACATAAGATCTAAAAACAGATCTGAACTATGTTGATCCTTGATCTAGTTTGAGTGGCCTCACGTCAAAATATAAGGCTTTTAGAATAATTAAACTATGTGAATATCAAGGCTCAACCACCGTTAGTCAATCAAATAATAATCGAAAACTAAAATAACAATACGATTGTAGTTTCCCACAATGGTACTTCTAGACGCTTCTTGATCCCATAAAGCCTCTAAAGAGCGGACGTAAGAGATTTATCCTAATTTGGTTACTGTCATCTCCAAAATAGTATTACAAGTAACACTATTAGTCGACTATCACTCTGACTACAAAATGAATTGTAAGTGTTAGGATAAGTTTGTAAGAAGAACAAACTTCATTATTTATAGACCAAGGTAGATGGGACACCAAGGAATTTCCATAACAAAAAAATATCAAAAGATATGCAATAAATACCAATTTTAGGTCTTGTCTAATTTCAACTAACATACCGAAATATCTCATGGATGACAAAATATTAGGCTGCATACAAGTATACTTTACTAATATATCTTCCATAAATATGTCTTGCTTACTGGGAAAGTAAAGATATATAAATTCGAAAACCCTAGATAAGATTCTCAAATATTTCATTTAGGCTCTCACCTTGAGTATCAAGGAATATCTTTAAACAATTAATACATAAGATTTTAGCACATATTCATGAAAACGCAGGGGATCCCAAATGCACACAACTTTTTCGTTCAGAAACCTGTATAGACAAAACTTAATACAATAGCAAGTAAACCAAATGAATGATCCTCTACAATATGTATATAGAGTTAATATCTCAACCCCTACTCAATCAGTATGTATATAAACACAAGGTCCATGAACTTGATTAATTGTTAAGAAGAGTACTTGGATGATCTCAAAACTCAATATCCAATATCAATCTAGTCGTATCCAAATAATTCAATCGGAATTCTGCCAAGTGATTAAACTTGTTATCAATCTTTCAAGATACGAATTCTACAAGAAACTAGTTTCGTAAACGATTACAATTAAGCAGACGTATCTACTTAGATTGAATATGTACTAACCTGTGTAAAACCAATTATAAAGATAAACAATATAATGCAGAAAAGGAAAAATACAAGACACCATAAATTTTGTTAACAAGGAAACCCCAATAGCAGAAAACCCCGGGACCTCATCCAGATTGAACACCACACTGTATTAAGCCGCTACAGATACTAGCCTACTACTAGACTTTGGACTGGAATGTAGTTGAGACCGAACCCACCCTCCAAGCTATTCAGTTACGGTTGTGTTCCTTACGTCTCTTGAACCTCGCAAAGTTCAATGCACTTGATTCCCTTAGCTGATGTCCTTTACATCCTTAGAGTTGTTTCAGCCAAAGTGAAGACTTTTGATACCAATATGCCCCTAACATATAAGCCTATTTGATTCCCGTTTAGATCAAAGACAAGGTGTAAAAATTTGTTTGCAATAGAAAAAGCTAGCAAACCTCACAAATTTGGAATTTACGACTCCTGAAGAACAGCCTAGATTCTTAATCACCTCTCAAGAACAATCTTCGAATGATCAACTAAGATCAGTCTTTAGATATTTATCTTGAGGAATCACAAAGTCTGAGACGAAGAGAACTTTGCGATTACTATCTATCTTGCCCGAAAGAGATTACGAGAACCTCGATAACTAAAAAGAAAGATCATAGTCGGACCTGGTTTCACGAATCCCCAAAGCGAAGTATTTTAGTCATAGACCTAATAACGTTTCACAGAGGAAACCTAGGTCAATAGAGGACGACTCTAGAATCAACTAGAACATAAAGTGTCAGGGATTAATTTTCCTAGTTGGCAGAGATGCTCTATTTATAGTTTTCAAATATCAGGGTTAGCTTAGAATTCAAGCTAAGATAACTTGAGAATAAAGAAGACACTTCAGGTCTTCAAAATACAATAGAAGACTATACACATAAGTTCGGTTACGGAACCGTTGTTCGGTTTGGCAAGTTAGCCAAGGAACTGAAAGCTATTTGACGTTCATTTAAACACCTAAGAAATTAATCATGATACAAACACATAAGTGTTTAAGTAATCAATGAAGTTTTACAAGTGTTTAAGAGAGTTTTAGCAATGATAAACATGTTAAAATGGTAAGTCTTTAAGCATCTGCTAAACATTATCTGGACAGTTGGTACAATGATTTTCCAACCGTAAGGATTTTTCACGAGTCAGGTTGCTACAGTTCGTGAACTGGGTTCACCAACCCAACTAGACTACCGAATTCAGTTGACCACGGTTTGTGAACCGGGGTTCACCAACTGTTATCATATTTATCCAACAAGTAAAATTCAGTTCACCACGGTTCGCCAACCGGGTTCGTGAACTATTCCCAACTGAACTTGCGGTTTGCGAACTGGTTTGCCAACCTTCCTGTATTTCCGTGTGTCAGATATCTATGGTTAGCAAACTGGTTCGCCAACCTACCTTGAGTAGAAATATCAGTAAGTTCATATTTCTCTCTTATGATGTTTGGATATTCCCAAGTGATATAATCATTTGCATGAGTAATTTTCAATTGATCCACAAATTAATTGATAGAACTAATATTGTTAAGGACCTTTGAACATCTAATCCCTAAATCATATTTCGAAATTTCTCACAAGACAAGCTTGACTTGAAACTTCTTATTTGTAATTCTACTATAAGTCATACGACATAGTCTCAATAGATAGAACGATGGTATAGTGAGTAAAATAGAATGGTTCAGTCTCACATACCTGATACAAAATTTCTCCAAATGTCTTCGTCGATCTTCAGTCTTCAAGGGTGATCTCTGATACTCAATTATAATTCTAACCTATATGAAACTTAACTTAGTATACTAGAAGCCAATATATAGTTTTGATCACCTAGCATTGACAACAAGCTTGGGATAACAAAACTTGTGGGTTCAACCATACAATGCTCTAACACTTTAAATACTCATTATATCGACATCTTGAACTTTCCTAAATAAAAACTCATATTTCAATATTCACACAAACCCTAAAGTGTATATGAAACCGCAAATACGTTTTGCTATTGGGACCGGTTCTTCTATGGATCCCCAAGGCAGGGATCGGTCCTTCTATAGATCCGCGAAAGGGATCGGTCCTTCTATAGAACCCCAATAAGAATCAAACCTTTGATTCCTTTCAATTACGAACAAGTTTCACAAGTCTAGCTACTTCCTTAAACTCATGTAGTTAAACATAGTTTTATAGGTATGGAATCACTCCAAAGTTCATTACACAATCTACTAATAGTTACAAAGATAACGTTCATGTCGCAATTACGAAGTTCAAAAGATAGACATTATACTTCGTAATTCGATATACCAAAGTTCTAATATAACTTGTATCCTTGACACTTTGATCATACTATAATAATCTAGTCATTAATACTAGAGAATCATATATATAAGTTCGCATGTTATGTTTTTAATACAAACGACTTGATAGCAACGTAGATAGAAATAAAAACAAGTCAATTCTTGAATTACTAACATCGAACAAAAGGATGATGTGTTCGTTGATGCCGATACGTTTTCAGGTTCTTTAAAGTAACATGAGCTTGTCTTAACATTTTTAGATTTCCTAGTCTACTAAAGAAGTTGACTCTAGTAATCTAATCAAGCGACCTTGAGTTTTGGAACTAAAATATGACAACCAAACTTGACATACCACCGCTTGGCGGGTTCAACCGAGAAATGCTCTAACACTCTGTTTTGCTAATCTCATATTCATCAAAAATTCCTTTGATGCGTCATCTACACTTAATGCCATTTGACTCCAACTTTATATGCAGAACTTTGATTGGAAAAAATTGATAAAAAACAACAACACTTAATACGTTACATCTCTTGCGATGATCCCACTTCAACAATTCTTTAAGGGTGGTTTGGGATAAGGAAGACTCTATCTTTGACGATAGCTTCACGAGTTCATGAATTTTTTTTCAGAGTGACTTCTGTTCATCAGTGGATACCCTATTCTCGAAAGTCCCGACAAGAGCTACATAGGAATTTTGGCCATTGGATTAGGTCTACCTTTTGGTTGACTACCTTCTCCTAGCACACAACACGAGGTGGAGGCTATGAAGTCTTCAATCTCTCATGTTGATAAATATTTAACTACCAGATTATGGGTGGTCGTTGATTCCATTCGAGCTATATTTCGGAATCACATGAAAACCATGACGATTGAAAAAGGGTAATAAATTGCTTAGAAGTTGATACCCTTTATCACCCTATCCTAAAGGGGAATAAAATAGGAGCCCCTAGTTAATCGGGGTAAACCCATTCAAGCCAGGAACTAAAAAAGAAAATATAAATAATTGTTACAATGTTTGGATTTTTTAGTTCCAGTACTAAACTAACCTAAAGCGAAAGGAGTCATTTTTTTTGACTGAAAAAAGTAATTTTATAGAGAAAAAAAAAAAAACTTTCTTCATCACCAAAGAGGTGATTGGGAATGCAAATACAAATTACAAAGGAGTGGATATAACTGCATCCCAGTTACAAATCAAAGTTGAAAGAACAAAACCTTGAAAGATATCTGACCCTCTAGCCCAACTAAATATCAAACATTTCACAATCTTAATCAGTTGCTTAATGGACTTAGCTACATTATTGTGTAACCTGTTATTTCTTTCCCTCCAGATACACCACCAAATTGCAAAAAGAAGTAAACTCCAAATCTTCTTTATTGTTCGCAAAAGAGTTCACCACTCCGATTTTTTTTTTTTTTTTTTTTTTTTTTTTTTTTTTTTTTTTTTTTTTTTGTGTATGTGTTTTAAAGACGGTTCACCCATAATCATTGTCATTTTTTTGTCCTCTCAAAATCTCTCAAATTTTGTTTGTCAAGGATCCATTAATTGTTAGAAATGCCCCTAACCTTTTTTTCTTTTTGATACATGGCATAGGCCCAGACCTGCCCCTGAAAGATCCGAAGCCAATGAGCATACTCCCCTCAGAAAACCCATCCCAACCCCATAATTTAAATATACATAAAAGGAATTCTCATGAGATCTCCAAACTCTGGAGCAAATTCGATTCGTTGACCTCAAGTATGAGAATCAGGTTCTTGGTTAACTGGGCTAATCCCTGTCGGTTAAAGAAATTGGAAGCCTTTCTTGAAAAACTAGGGCAATATTATGTTTTCTTCTTTAACTGAATACAACTCCATGGAATGTTGAAGCATATATGCTAGTAGTAAAAAGATAAGTCTAATTAACCTATGTTTTGTTTATCCTTAACCAAAGGGAAGAAGTTTCTAAATTCTTAAAAATAAATATTGGTAATGGGGTTGATACTTTTTTTATCTGGAAATTGGCATCCTAATGGAAGATTGGTGGATTGGGTTCCTAGTGAAATCATCAATTCTATGTTTCTTGGTAGGGACTGCAGTCTAAATATATTGAAAATGATGCTTGGAAATTGCCACATACTAATGATCTGTTAACAGCTGATATTATTACTCAGATTAGTTCAGTTTGTGTAGATTCTGGTGAACAAGATCAAGTCATCTGGATGCCTAGTTCTTCAGGAGAGTATACTGTTAAGGATACATATAAAGCTCTTCATAGCTCTTTGGCCAACCCTGATTGGAATGGTCTGGTATGGTTTACATTGCATATTCCTAAACACTCTTTCATTACCTGGGTGGCTCTCAATCGTAGACATAACACTAAAGTTAGACTCATTCAGTGGGGGTATGGAGGTTCCTTCCACCTGTGTTCTATGTGACCGTAGCATGGAGGATGAGGATCATCTTTTTCTGCATTGTCCTTATTCCTCTCAGATTTGGCAAGGATTATTAATTAAGCTAGGCTATGTAACTGGTCAAAGGGCTAATTGGAAAGAAGAGATCAGCTGGGGTGCTAATACTTTTGTGGGGAAATTTGTTATCACCTCTATCAGAAAACTCACTTTTAACAGCTATGTTTATCATATTTGGAGAGAAATGAATGCCAGGGTTTTTAGACAACAATACAATTTTGGTGATCAGGTGAGTTGGCTGATTATTCAAGCCGTGAAATTAAATTAGATGCTCATAACATTAAAGTTGAAGATAATCCTCAAAATCGACACTTCATTAGTCTCTGGAATATATCTTGTTCTTACCAACTTAAAATTGAATTGAGATGTACTTGGTTAAGACCTGAAGGTGACACTGTTATGATTAACACTTATGGTTCTCTGGGTGATGGTTTTGGTGGTTATGGTGCTATTATTAGAAACAACCCTGGAGCCTGTCTCTGTGCTGTTGTAGGTTCTGCTATTGCAATCTCTGTTTTTGAACATCAAAGACTCTATTCCCCCCTGGAATGTGAGATATATCTGGAGGCAGATTGTTAGACGTAGAAGTCAGTTTAATTGGATTAAATTTGAGCACATATACCGTGAGACGAGTCATGCTGCAGACTGGTTGGCAGGCATATATCCTCCTTCTTCTTTTGAGTTGCTAGATTGGGAAAGTTTAGGAGATGAGTTCGCTGCTATACTGCATGAGGATAGCAGTCAAAAGGTTTACTATAGGCTATAGTTGGTTAGCTTTGTAGGGCTTGTTTTCTGTTTCTTTTTCTTTCTTGTTGGGTTGGGCCCTTCAATCTCTGCTGATCGTGTCAAAATACAAAAATAAAAAAAATAAAAAACCCTCTGTTTTGCTAATCCACACTTAATGCCATTTGTCACCAACTTTATAAGGGGAACTTTGATTGGCAAAAATCGATAAAAAAAAAAGCAACTTAATACGTTACATCACTAAACACGTACGCTTAGTGCGTGGTTGCTGAAGTTTTGAGTCTTTCTTTCCAACATGTGGAAACTCTCTGCCGGTTTTGGGTCATAAATTTAGTCATCCAAAACTTCTCTATTCCTCTCCTTGTCTCTCTCTGTAGCCACTCTTCCGTTAAGTTGTGTCAAGTTAGGGTTTTAGAGACGTTCTTCTCTTGCGATAATCAACTCAGAGCGACAAGATCCAGTCCAGATTATATAGGTCATTTATTTTGATCGATCGGGTGCTTGGTTTATTCATTAACATCAGAAATTCGGATTTTAGGTCATGTAAGTTCAATTCGATTTTGATTATATTTTTTTCTTTCAGAATATCGTTTTTAACTGTATATTCGTTTCGATTTTGTCGTTGAATTGATGTTGTTCTAGGGTTTTGAATTTTTGTAGTAGAATGAGTGAGTGAGTGAGTTCTGTAGTCCACCGTTTGGTTTGATATGCAGTAGTGCGGCATGTATTAGGTACATGCTTCGAGTTTTTGAGTAGAGAGCTTACATGCAGTTGAAATCGGGATATCAGTGGTGAGAATGAAGCTTAAGTAGCATTTTGACTAGGAATTTAGTTTATATAAGATGTTTTTTTTTTAATGAGGGAATTAATCTGTTGTAGTAGATACACTTGGCTATTGATGGTAGCATTTCAAATGGTATTCACTTACATAAAATAAGTTTTTCAGACAGTATCAGTATAGCTGTAATGTAGTATGTTTGCTGGCCTCGTATTCAAAGGTTGTATGAGATAGGAATATTATTTGTTATCAGCAACTTGGCACAGAGTCTTTTTTTTTGCAGCAGGTGTTAGCGTGTTCCTCCATTGTAGGGTACCTTAGAGTTGTTTATCTATTTGGCATGATGGATTTGAGTGCACAGACTATGGCAAAATTGAAATATATGATTAACACACATCAACCGTAAGGTCTGTAACTATAGGGCGTTATTCTGTTATGACTGTTAAAACTCATGATCCCCATTTCACTACTTGTGCGTAAGTTTGGTATGCGCCAAGTAATCCTATCCATATCATTCTTCTGTAAATTATGACATTGCATCACTTCTAGTTTAGTAGTTAAGAACTGGATTGATGGAAAAATTCCTATAATTGAAAATCGCTTGGAATTTCAGGACTCCTAGAGGTCTATGGAAATACAGTGATTGTTGTTATCTACCACCTAAATTACCATTGGGAACAGTAATTTCTAGGTAATTTGTTATCACCACTTTGGTGAATCAAGTCATTGTTACTTAGTACTTCAGTACTATTTTGCATGGCTCCAACTACAGCTTTGTTTTGCTTACAGTTGAAGGGTCTAAATTTTTTATACCAAACAAAGTGTTTTCATAGTGCATTGATTTGTTTTGCTTATTGATTTTGCACTTTTAATTGATATTTCTTATAGATTGGACTGACATAAAGAGTCCTATTGCTTCTTGCTCAGTTTGGTCTTTGTTTTAATAAACTCTCCTTCCCGCCTATGAACTGGTTCCCAACAAAGTGGATATGCAGTTCATATAGATGCCATACAGTGGGAGTGATCTTCATGATATATTTGGTTCCACAGGAAGATTTTTCTTTCATTTTGGAGGATGGATACTGAGACACTGCAAAGACCTGGTGAGTACAGCGCTACCACTTCTTAGTATCAGGTGACTATAGAAAATGTGTCCTATCTCGGTGCTTTGTCATAGGCGATCTATTACCTTTACTAAATGTCTTCTCTCTTGTTGCAGGTTGCCAGACCCACAGGGAATCATCTTTTTAGATCCGCTGCTGAAGGAGAAGTTCATTCAACAGATATGGCTCAGGCAAAGCCTATTGATATTACTTCTTCGGATAGTGAAAGTGATATAGAAATTGGAACTGAAGATACAGCTTCGGTACGTAACAGATCTATTTCTGCCACCAGGCATCTTCCTACATGGGCTAAGAACTCAAAAGGTAAAAGTCAGTGTCTACAAAATTGATATCTACCTTGACTATGTAATTTTAACCTTTCTGCAGCTTAATGATGTCGTAATATTGCAGGTAATGGTGGATTGTCACAAAAATTTCCAGTGCATAATGGATCATCGGCTCCGGGTGTTAGGCATACAAACTATAATCACCATTCACAGGTCACCCCACAGATGCGTCAAAACAGTAATTTTGCCCAGCATGCTTCCCTGCCAGATGGTTCAAAAAGTTCAACAGCTAATCGGTCAATTGCTCACCCAGGCGATGGTTTAGGCCCCCACCAGAACCCTTATCAAATGATGGATTCTAAGTATCTTAGCATGCCTGGCGCAGAACAATCAGCAAGGGTTCTTCCACCTTCTTTTGGGAATGGCAATCAGATTCCTGATACCCATGGAAAAACTTTTTATCCGCCAGCTCATTTAGGGAGGCAACTTGATGAAGATGTTGTAATGTACGAACCTAGTGGAGTTAGAGTGTTGCCTCCATCTGTGATGCATGGGAGGTCTTTCATTAATTCCCAGGGTACTAGTTCTAGTGAACCAGCACATCGTTCTGGGGTAGAAGACAGGCCAGCGGAAAATGATGAGCGACTTATTTTCCAAGCTGCTCTACAGGTATTTCAGTCAGGACTCTGTTGTCGCATTAATCAGTTAGTCCTTTGCTGTCAACAGCAGAAGCTTACTAATTTAAGAATTTGTTTGTGCACTGTATCTTAGCATCTTTCCCAGCCAAAAGCAGAAGCCACTTTGCCCGATGGTATTTTGACGGTCCCTCTGTTAAAACATCAGGTCTGGTGTGTTCATATCTTATAAAATAGTATGTAAAAATCCATCACTTTTTTTGAGCTACTTTGTGCTTAAGCTGTGTTATTTTGCAGAAAATTGGATTAGCATGGATGTTCCAAAAGGAGACAAATAGTCTACAGTGTTTAGGTGGAATTCTAGCAGACGATCAGGTTACTTGTTTGAAGTTGATTAAGATTTTATTTCACGTATACTACATTACTTGAGTCTTTGCTTAACGTTGCAGCCGGTCTCATCTTGATATTATCTAACAGGGCCTTGGTAAGACTGTCTCAATGATTGCCCTAATACAAATGCAAAAGCATCTACAGTCAAAATCAGGTGCAGAAGAGGTGCAGACTGTTCCCACTGAGGCCTTGAATTTGGATGATGATGATGAAGGGGTTGTTTCAGAGTTAGAAAAAGTGAAGGATATACCCGATTCCGATGAAGTTAAAAAGGTCCCAGATGTTGGTACTTCCGTGTCTTCATTCCAAAGTGGGAGACCAGCGGCAGGTACATTGGTTGTCTGCCCAGCAAGTATTCTTCGCCAGTGGGCGCGGGAACTAGAGGACAAGGTTACAGAGAGCGCTAGGCTCTCTGTCCTAATTTATCATGGAGGCAATAGGACGAGGGATCCTGTGGAGCTGGCAAAATATGATGTGGTTCTCACAACATACGCCATTGTAACTAACGAAGTTCCGAAACAGCCTCTAGCCGACGATGATGATGAAGATGGAAAAAGTGGGGAAAAATATGGAATATCTTCAGAATTTTCTGGTAGTAAGAAAAGAAAAAATACGGCAAATGCTGGTAAGAAAGGTAAAAAGGGTAAGAAAGGAATCAATGGTTTGGGATTTGATAGCAACAGTGGTACACTTGCAAGGGTTCGTTGGTTTAGAGTGATACTGGATGAAGCTCAGACTATTAAAAACCACCGAACTCAAGTGGCTAGAGCCTGTAGTGGTCTTCGAGCTAAGAGGAGGTGGTGCCTATCTGGAACTCCTATACAGAATTCAATTGATGATCTTTTCAGCTACTTCAGATTTTTGAAGTATGACCCTTATTCTGTCTACAAGTCCTTCGTTACATCCATAAAGTTTCCAATATCTCGAAATTCAAGCAATGGCTACAAAAAGCTTCAAGCAGTTCTGAAGACTATCATGTTACGGCGTACAAAAGGTGATTCTTAGCATCTCTTTCTGTTAGCTTCCATATCTATAAAAATAGGAACTAATGCTAGTGTCGTCTTCTTTCATTATTGCTTCTTTTTTAAGTTGGAGATTCCTAGTAATAAAAGACTAGCATTTTTGTTTTTTAATGTCTCATGAATGCTTATGTCTGAGTTTCTTTTCTTTGCTCCCTATGCATTTTGCTGTCAAATGCTGTCATGAATGCTTATTTTCCAAGTTTCTTCCCTTTGTAAAACTTTGCTGAACAATGGAAGCTGTCTTTCTTTTGCTCCCTAAGCATGCAAGTTCTCCACATGACCTAGCTCATTATATTATATAGACAATAATGTTTTCATGCTCTTTTCTGCCTTCATCAGGTTAGTTTACATTCATATCAAAAGTTGATCGAATGGATGTTTATAATTGATTTGCTCCTAGAATACTGTTGCGTAGGATAGCGCCCTTCATTTTTTTTTAAAGCACGGCAACTTCCCTTGTTCTAGGCAATAACTAGTTCGAACTTGAACCCAGAGACAATTACACTCAACTTTTAATTTTTAAAGAATGGTTCGAGAATTTTAAATTGAGTTTGTTATTCCTTCCGCATGAGACCAAAACAGTCTCAACCTACTCTATCCATGAAGTGTAAGTTGAGAGTATTGCTGATTCCTGAATTACCAATATCCATCTACCTCTTTTTCTTAACAAAATATTTATTTGTTATCTTTGAGTATTTGTGATGTTTATATAGCCTGTCCTAGATGCCCATTCAGGACTTCGAGCAAGAGAAAATTCACTTGCTGAATAGTTTACTAATACTGTTTATCGTGCTGTCAGTCTTTTAAAAAATTCAGTGTTGGTTTTTACTCCACAACGTCAATATTTTCATGCTTTTTAGTCTTTTCTAGAATTATCGATATTATTGGATCATGTTCTATGCTTGTGTTTGGGTGTTTTAGAATGGGCCATTTATTAGCATTCAAAATGGGAAGATGTAAATTTTGGGGCTTCAGCTTCAGTTTCTGATGGCAACCTTACTGTGAAAATGGTAAATGGCCAGGTCCCTTGATCATTATACCATTATAACTGATACATAAGTCGTGATACTTGGAGATGCTATAATTCGATATACATAGTTGTTTGTTTGTTCATGGTTTCTGGTTGCTGACTTTCTTGAACTATTTTGATGTAGGAACGCTGCTTGATGGTGAACCAATTATTAATTTACCATCGAAGACGGTTAACTTGACGAAGGTGGAGTTCTCCGCTGAGGAGCGTGCCTTTTATTCTAAGCTAGAATCAGATTCACGCTCGCAGTTCAAGGTACTTAATTATGCTTATGGTTGTCTTCTGATTTTGGATGCTTGGACTAACAGTTGCATATTCTCAGAAGCGGATGACTTCTTTTACTTACAGAGTTTTGAAAGCATTTCAGCACTTGTACTGGTCATAGTAATGATGCGTACTTGCAATATTGCAGGCATATGCTGCAGCTGGCACTCTGAATCAGAACTATGCAAGTATTCTTTTGATGCTTTTGCGTCTTCGTCAGGCTTGTGATCATCCCTTTCTTGTCAAAGGCTTCCACTCTAATTCAGCTGGAGAAGCTTCCGTAAAAACAGCAAAAAAGCTTCCGAAGGATCAGCTTATGGATTTGCTCAATGAACTAGAAGCTTCTTTGGCGATATGTGGTTCATGCAATGTAAGATTTCCTCGTACCCGATACTTTTAGTGTCTCTAATTTCTGTGTTTGATTTTACTGCTTATGATTCCTTGTGGAACAATGTCTTTCACATCTGCTGCGTACTGCAAGATGCTAAAATAGGTTCTCGTTGGTGTTTGTCGGGTAAATTGTCGTTATGTGTTAAGGATGGTTTGTTTAACTGGAATGTTGACAGTTGAAAGAAGAGTAGTTTACTCAACTAAGGAAATTAAGCAATGCACCTTAAGGGAAACAGAGATTGAGTATCAAAGTATCTACAGACTATCTTGCTGTTTACATGTTATGTCTTAGTAGCCAGGAACGTCAAAGGCCATCCCGTATCTCCATGAGATTCGCGGTTTTGCGTTCCCAAGTGAGATCCGTGTTAGGAGCGTGCTCCTAGCATGCAAAAAACGCGTTCCCAACATTCAGAACCGTGTGATTTCAACTTCCGACCAATTCCAATCTCAATCTTAATTCCCACCACTAGTTCCAACATGAAACTTAATTCTCACCTGTTTCCAACATTTAACTTCTTGTAATCAGCCGCGAAACTTAATTCCCATGCCTAATTCCAACATGAAACTTAAATCTCACCTGTTTCTAACTTTAGACCTAGAAACTAAAGAGACGTGATAATTGATAAATCTTTATAAGGCCTTCAATTTCATACCTTCAGCAGCAAAAACAAATCGTCAAATCCTGTCTCTTCTTTATCCTTTCTTCTTCCATGGATACATCTTCAAACTCAGTAATAAATTTAGAAGAGGATGATGGTGACCAAGCTGAAGAATTAACCACAACTCCTCTTTGGAAGTACATTCAAAAGATTGATAAGAAAAATGGAGATAAAGGAGGAGGTGGTGGTGGGCAGAAGTTCATATGCAATTTCGGGTGCAAAGTGGAACCCTATATGGGATCTTATACAAGGGTGCGTCAACAGTTGATCGGAGTTTTACCGGGCTGCAAGCCTCAAGGTATAAACCTGTGTTCTAAAGTTTGAAAAGAGATGAGAGAGATTTTAAAAAAAGAAGAACTTGTTGCAAGAATCCTGTTCGGTGATAGTGCTAGTATGAGATATATTCCAGCACTTAAGTAAGATTTTCTAAATATTTTATGTACTTGAATTATTTCTTGATTACAAAATGGGAAAATTGGTAATATAACTAATATTTCAGAAAAAATGTAATTTACGCTCCCAACTCTTCTCGTATCTCATTTTTTGAAAATTTTACGATCCCCGCTTCCGTCCCCGCTCCCGACCTCGTTCCCGTTCCTGGCTACTAAGTGTTATGTTATGTTTCTTCGATGTACATTATATAGGCATTGAGATTGTGGATAATGGAAGCTCTTGTAATACCCCAGGGTTCACTTTTTTTTTCAGTTATCTTGAACCTTTCTTTTTGCGGATTCTGATTGGTAATATTTTGTACTGCTTATTAAAGACGTTTGTTTACAGACCCATATAGAATATATGGGATTGCATAACAAAACGTACTTGCAGTTGAATTGTTAATTTACAAAGATACAAGTAAGCTCATGTAGAATAGCTTTTGATCATTCTGCTGTTAAGCTTATCTAAACCTTCTACTATTTGTTTACAGGATCCACCCGAGGATGGAGTAGTTACCATATGCCGGCATGTCTTCTGCTATCAGTGTGTATCTGATCATTTAACTGGTGATGACAATGTGTGCCCTGAGCCTGGATGTAGAGAACAGCTCAGTAATGCTGTTGTCTTTTCTAAAGCTACTTTATTAAGCTGTATTTCTGACGAGCCTAATGGTTCTTCCACAAGTTTGTCTGAAATTGCTGAGAGTTCTTTAACATTGCCGAATATGTACGGTTCATCAAAAATTAGAGCTGTTGTTGAATTTCTGGAAACGCATTGCAAGTTGAAGACTTCAATTTCTGAGGGATCCAATGGATTTTCTCATTCTTCTGAAGCAGATAATGATGTTAAGGGCAAGTCTGCAAATCCATTGGAAGATACTACTAACTCTCACAGTAATGGAACAGAAAAAGCAATTGTTTTTTCCCAGTGGACTAGTATGCTGGACTTAGTTGAATCTGCATTGAACCAATCTTTAATACAATATAGGAGACTTGATGGAACAATGAGTTTGCCTTCAAGAGACAGAGCCGTTAGAGATTTCAACACTGATCCAGAGGTTTGACTGTTGACCTGCAGATAAGTGAAAAGTTTTCATTTGTTAGTTGACGTTGTTTGAATCTTAGAGTCTCACGATGTTAATTTTCATCCAGGTGACTGTAATGCTGATGTCACTCAAAGCAGGAAACCTTGGTCTAAACATGGTAGCTGCTTGTCATGTTATAATGCTAGATTTATGGTGGAATCCAACGACTGAAGATCAGGCAGTTGATCGGGCTCATCGAATTGGGCAGACTCGTCCTGTCACAGTAACACGATTAACTGTTAAGGATACAGTAGAAGATCGGATATTGGCTCTCCAGGTGTGATTTCTTAGTTAACTAGATTTTTTTTTTTGTTTTTTGTTGTTGTTGTTTACATGCCAATATTCGACCTTTACATTGAAAAGGGATCTCAGTCCACCCCCCATCTAGAAACTGCCTTTTGAACCGAAGGCTGTGTTTCATATGATGATCTCAGGGTGGGCTCTGAGACGAAGAAGGCCCAAGACAAACATATAACACATGATCTACATATATGTTAGTACTCACAAAAGAGTTGTGAGAGCATTTAATTGGAAGCATTACTTACATTTCTGTTGACATAATTATTCTCATATGCTTAAAACGTTGTCTGTGGGATGAAGACCCAACAGCTGATTTTGGGAGACAATTATCCACGCCTTCATTGGAACATCATCCCTATGATTAAGTTCGTTCTAAAACCTGTAATCTGTCATCTCTGTATAGGAATTCTTAACGGAAATTAAGCTGCTTGATTATTGTAATCTGTGGATGGTTGTGTTAGAATCTTCTGATTGTATTCAATTTTGGTGTTTATATTGTAATCAATATGTCCATCATCGTCACCAAAAGCAGCCGTTGGATCTTCACCATGTGGGTGCAAGACAGGATGTGATTATAAGCATGTGAGAATAAGGATGTCAAGTTTTCAATGGATTCGACCTCTAGAAAGATGTATGACCACAAAATATGCTTCTTATCTTTAAAATTCGCGGAGTTTTTTTCAACCTTCTGGGACTAAAAAGTTCAGACACGCACGTTTGGAGGCCACCGACACAGATGGGTGTTCCATGTCTCATTGCATGTCTAAAATCGGTAATGAGTTTAAAATTTTCATGTTTTTGCAGGATGAGAAGAGAAAAATGGTTGCATCTGCTTTTGGAGAAGATCAAGTGGGTGGCACCGCAACTCGGCTTACGGTGGAGGATCTCAGATATCTTTTCATGGTTTAAGGACAAATGCATGTTTTTCCTCGGTACCACATAGCAGTCAAAAGTTTATGTACACAATTTTTGTCTAACTATAGGAAGAGTAGAGGTGCTGCAGCTGTGCATCTGCAGCTCGCCTGCATGGTTGTGAATCAGAGCAACAGGCTAACTAGTTGCAATTATTATCAAACGGTGATTTCTGCCACATCACTGCAATCAATTTTTGTTTAAGATCAAATGCACAGATACGTAACCAGGAAACAGGACTGTGAATATGCATGCTCTTCAAACTTCCAAGTAGAATGGAAACCTTGGTTGTCTGCTTTATTAATTTATCTGAAGAACAAAAGCTTGCTGTATAGAATGAGAAACTGAAGGTGTCAGATGGTTGCCCATGGAACAGTTTTTGGTATTTCCGTTCATAGAAGGTATGTTTTACTATAAACTACCCTACTTGGGAGACTATATGAAGAGGCTTACAGTAACTTTGTAGCTCATCCAAATGTATGAATCTTGGATGCTTGCAAATCAACCATTGGAAGAGCAACATCGCATTGTAGGGTAAATGAGCTGATTCTTCTGCAGTGGCAAGGGAATGACGTTCTGAACCTTCTGGATCGTAGCTTGTAATGAGGTATAATGTTCTTTTGGGTTTAGTTTGCAGAAAGAGGAAGATGACTATATTGATATTAACTGTTATCTTACTACTTTTTGAGTATAGCATAATGTTAGTATGGGGCTAATTTAGATTGAAAAGCAGGACTCAATATGTTTAAAACTGCTACTTCTTGCAATGCTATCCCAGCCTGTAAAATTAGTTGGCTATTATTTCAACCTTCAATTCTTTCTGTTTTCCTTAATTGGACAGAGAGGTTTTGACCTGTTGACAAGGTAACTCTACCACTCTGGTCATTAAACCACAATCATCCCCCATTTGGCTCAGGTGAAAAGTTAGATGAAAGGAAAGAATGGCGGGAAAGAGGATTATTTGAAAATATGGAGATGGTGGAGCAGGGGCTGGAGGGCCCTGATAGATGGTCCTGTTAGTCGAATGACCACGAATCTTTAGCTTTGGCTTACTTCCAAAAGCTGCAAAACTTAACGAAACAATGGCAAAGCTGTCTGACAGTCTTCTGCCCTCGCTTCATTGAACCTCTTCGATGACTAAAGTACCCATCTATCGGTCTTGGAAAAGAACTGAACTACATTAGTAAAAATAAGAAGTTCGATTAATTAAACTTTGAGATTCAACTGTTGCCAAAGTTCCAAGGGGGTTACCGGGTTTAGCAGGGGTACCCTTTAGCAATCATGGATCTGTGTTGTTTACATATCTATCTCATCTTTTTCTCAGTTTCTTGATGCGTTAAATAGTGCTCATTATTCATATTCTGGTCTCAGTAGCGTGGCCATCATTACCTGTGAAATGTTCTGAAATTTTTGCTAGGGTTTTGGATGTGACAAGTAACCCTAAAGATCTAAAGAAAAAGGGGTAAAAGCATGGAAATAAAGCAATAGAAAGAAAGATTAGTATGTATATCCCAAGATGATACTAATTCCCAAGCATTAATGGTACACTTATTTTGGTTGATTCTCTTGTCTTTTATCCAAATTTACCCACACTTTACCTTTTGTGGGGGGTCTTAAAGGATTTTCAGCATTGGCCTATAGGTCTAGGGCAGTGGAGTTGCCCTCCAGTCAATCATCAAAATCCCATCTTTAAGTTTTACCAAAAACTGCATTATTTCTGATATTCTCTCAAAACAACTTGAAAACACTATATGGTAATACCAAAAGCAATTCAAGCAAAAGCAACTACCTTTGCGAAAGTCATTGTTTGAATGAATTCCACCTTGTTTCCAATTGATGTTTTTTTGCCTTCTCCAAGTAGTGGCTTCACATTGACCACCATTATCATTGCTTCCCTTCTCATGACTGACACTGAATGGCTTTAGAGAGAAAGAGAGGGCAAAAACAAAGTTGATGGACGATTGTGAAATGTGATGCATGTCAGGTCACACCCACTCACATACAGACACAACACAATTATTTCTATCAACATAGGGTTAAAGCAGTCTTTTATCTCGTTCTTCATATAGGGCTGCTCTACCCTTTTCTCTCCCAAGAGTCCCAAGCCAAGGATCCTCTTCTTCTATTTGTGGCTGTAAAAGTTGGTTAAGTGACAAAACCAAGGAAAGCACTAACTTCATTCAAATATATATAGCAGCAGAGGTTTGAATACCATACCAATATTTACATTTTCACTACTAATAATCAAATACCAGCAGAACTTAATTACTTTAATTAAAATCACTACTATTGCATACATCACTAGTTACTTTAATTTACTATTCTCATTGCATTGCATGAACCACTACTGCTGAAAATGACTACATACTGCGATAACCAAAAGCTAATCTTACAAAATTCACATATTCTGGAGTTGATGCATAATAATTTCTCAAGGTTTTAGCAAGTATTAGGTCCGAAACCAAGAAAACCATTTGCCGCATCAACTGAAATCTGAATGCCTTCCTGTTGGATGTTACCAATTATACCAGGCCCAGAAGTAGGAGCAAAAGCAAAGCAAAATGTCCCCATATTATCCACTGGAATCAGAAAATTCCTGGCTGGCAGTGTTAATACCGGACCACTCGTGAAGTAAAACGACACAGTTGGAACCCTTACCACAGCAAAATCATTAAGATTGTAACATGTATCAAAAAGGGATACTCGAGAAGCCCGAGGTAGGTTTGCAGTGCTGGCAATAAATGCGTCACGCAGTGCCATATAAGCTGCGGTTGGAAGCCTAGTAACGGCTGTACCTGTATCCATGATCACACCTCCATACTCTGAATCTGAAAGTTGGAAAACATTTTGTGATACCGGAATCCTAGCACCACCTACCCCAAGGCCAGCTAGGCCTACAAAGTAGAAGCTAGGGGCGCGAGGATTACGAATAAGTGGGACCCATACTGCTCCAGAGGGTATAGCCCGGCGCCCGAAAACCATGGATCCATCAGTACCGGAGCCTCGACTTACTAGGCAATAACCAAACGCCCCTCCAGTTTGACTTCCAAGCTGCCCGATGAATGACATAGAACCTCCACCAAGGCCTAGTAAACCTGCTGCACCGACGAACATTCCACGGTTTCTGTGACCACATCCAATTGCGACGTTACGCACAATTGTTCGTCCAAACGTAAGTGTTTCAAGAGCCAGGGTTCCTTTTGTGTACGACCCATCGCCATATGAAACTTCGTAACGGCATCGTCCGGCATGACACCCTGCATTCTCCAACCGTCCACATACAGAAGAAGCGCATGAAACACCAGCAAATGTAGCAGAACTAGAAGGATCAAAGACTGGGTCTGATTGGCGATAACACTGGGAACAAGGTTGGCATTGTACCCACACAATATCACTACCAGAATCGATCACCATGTATTGATTCCTTGGAGGACTTCCAACACCAATTCTCACAAAATACTCTCCACTACCTTGATCCATACCCGAAACAACATCGGACCCGAAATCCTCTACATGATAACTATATGCACCACCACCATAACTGGTAGATCCACCACCACTTGAAAATCTACGGTTCAAGCTCTCAACACGAATAATATCTCTGTTCATGCGTTCATGAAAGCGGGTTTTATGGTCAGAATGATTTTTTCCTACCGGAATCACATCTCTATGAAGTAACTTTAGGTTCCACTTATTCTTCTTTTTAGTTTTCGTTTCTTTGTTATTTGTTGATAACTCTTGATAATTATCTGTTTGCACTGCAGCAGCAGGATGGAGTTTTGTGGTGGCTATTGTTTCTTCCACATTCAAGAGCTGAAAATTTGGATGAGAATCTAGTGTGGAAGAAGAAGCAGATATGGCGGTGGCATGAGTAATTAGAAGGTTTAACAACACCACTGCTACCACCAAGAGTAGTATTACAGCTTTTGTTGTTGCCATTTTTTCTCTTTTCTCTTTTGTTTTATGGTTTTGGTTTTTGCTTGCCCTTGTGATGTATTTATACGCAAGGTTGGGTGGAGAAAGAGAGATAGATAAAGAGAGAAATGATATGTCTTTGTTACAAGGGTGGGATCACTTGGGAGAGAGAAGAAGATATGCAGTGATGGGTTGTGTTTGTTTTTGTATTCTTGTTTCTCTTATATGTTGATTGATACATCAAAATGACACACAGTTTTATGAATTTGTTTGTATACATAAGTTGTTTTGTATATATGTTTGCTTTGCTTTTCTTCTCATTTTTGAAGAGGTGTTTTAAGAGTGCTGCTACATCACCGAGAGAAAAATAATAAAGAAATTCCATCATAATTAGCCACAGAATTTTTTTCGTGGAATTTTCATAGTCAATTTAAAATTATCGGTGTTTATGACACTTAATGGTTGTATAAGAAATTTGGAGTTCAAATATTACTTGCATCATGATGTGTAGTTGTGTGTGCGAGCTCGTAGTAGACCTTTCTTATAAAAAAAAGGAAAAAAATTTGTGCATGTACGGTGTGATAATCATAATATGATAAGCTTTGTATGTTTAGGTTTGATCCTTGTTCACTTACATCTAATATAATTAGGTCTTTATTGACAATTTTATGAGTTTGAGTGCTATAGTTTTGCTAGCCTTTTGTCATCGATATGAATACTTTGTAAAGGTGCTTAAGCCTTTATGGGTTTAAAATACTTTTAAGTCTATTTAAATAAGAGAATAATGCATGTATACTTTAAAACCCCATGTTTTTTTAGAGTTTAAACTAGTATTTTCTTCCTCATTTCTAACCACAATAAAAGATGACAAAGACTTGTCTTTGTAGACAACAATATTTCATAATTAATTATAGTTCCAAACATAATGTAGTTGTACGCGTATATCTATGGTTCTTCCATACATATAATAGATATGTTCTGTATAGTACATGAATCGATAATGATTAATGATAATGGTGAGGCTTCCATTTAACAGTTTAGATGACGTAATTAGACCACTAAAAGAGCGTACATTTTTAAAGTATGCACTACGTGCGTCTTTTATATTATCTTAGCGCCTTTCAAGAGGCGCAATGCGTCACTCCGGCTAGATCATCCAGCTTTTCTTTAAGATCAATCTTCACGCGTGCTCGTGTATACTTGTTAGATTGTTCCGCTTAATTCTTGTCGATCATAAACAAAAGTATTTAATCCAAGTTATTGTTCTATTTGACGTTCAGGCGCACAGTCCTCGTTTTTCTGAAGTCATATTAGGTTTTATTTAGTATTCTGGATATTCAGAAAAACAAGGTTTTCAGAGTAGTTGAGAGTTGAAACATATAATACTCAAGTGTGCATAGCAAGACAATTTTCTGTTTCTGCAATTTTCTTGTTACTTCCTAAAACCTCCTAAGTCAATGATGCGCACAAGACCATGATAGACAGCCTTCAAGAAAAGCTATACCACTTTTAAGTCATTCTCATAAAAGATGTCATGCCAAGGAAAATTCGGTGACAAATCTTATAGTAGGTCAATTCACTCGTCCAAACTGAAATTCGTCTCATTTTCACTAAAGCAAGTTACACGAGAGTTGTCTAAAATTTACAGCAGTTGCAAGACTTCGACGGTAAGCTTCATCGAGGCACTAAAGCAAAGACAAAAGAGCTGTGATATATTCTCATGAGAAGTTTACCGAAAACCAGTGAAGGCATATGAATATTCAGCAAAAGTTGCTTTGCTACTATTGCCAGCATTTCTTTTCTAGTCCGAACGCTTGGTTGATGATTGGATGTGAACCAACTCATGAGTGAAATCAAATCCCTCCCTCAGAACCATTCTTTAGGGCATAGGCGTAGGTTTATTCTAATATGGCTTTTCTCCAAAGCTTTAACAAAAATGAATTGAAGTCATTAATGTGGAGGTAGAGGTGTAAAACGTGCCGGCCCGGTACAGCCTGGCACATGAAGTCGCGTGCTTCACGTGCCATGTGCCGTGCTGTGCCAACGATTTAAACGTGCTGTGCTTTACTAGTCAAAAGCTAGGCACAACACAACCCACGAGCACATCACACGAATAAACGTGATGTGTCGTGCTGTGCCGTGCTGGCACACGTGTTACAAACAATTTGAAATCACTTAATAGTATACATTAAGTCGGACATTATTACGAGAATCTAAATAGACAACATATCATTTGAAATTATTTTAGAAATTATTTCAAGTAAAATCAACAAGTTTATTCAATAAAAAGAAATAATCCATCAAATATAAAATAAAATTGGATCATTGTCATGTAAATTAATGTTTTAGTTCGACATTATAACAACGATATTGAAATATATTTTCCAAATATAGGTATTATATGTGTTGTTATAAAAATAAGCCAGTATAAAATGTCAAAAACTAGCTAGAATAGTGAATCTTTTGTAAAATATACACAAAATATGATGTATTATGCCTTGTTATATGGTGTACTTGTGCATGCTATGACGTGCTTTCTTAACGTGATGTGCTGGGCCATGTGCTTATCCGTGCCGCGTGCTGCGTTGTGCTACTGTGCCGATTAGGCTAACCCAGCACAACCCACGAAACTAACGTGTTGGGCCGTGCTGGACTAAATCACGTGCATACTGGGATGGGCTCAGATTTTAACGTGTTGGGTTGGGATGTGCTCGTGCTGGCACAGCCCAATTTACACCTCTATGCGGAGGCATTGGACAAAATAATTTCTTTTCCAAAAGTATAACACCAACCACTGTTTATCTTTTGTGAATGTCGACCTAATTTAATTGTTTAATTCATTCTGAGAGACACGCAAATATTTATATGCAACATAAATTATTAAATGAAAGAAGAAAAATAAAGTGTCCTTGCAATAATGTTTTGAGTCATTTCCATGACATTCCTTCCTTTGAATTGGTAGATATTGTTTTGTTGTTTAAAATTTAAATAATCACAAAGTGCTTTTTCTTATCAAGCTCAAGATGATATATTGGTGGTTAATCTAACGCGCCAACAACCTAAACGTGAAAGGATTTTCTGCAGTGGATTGCAGTGCACATTGTATTTAAGATGGTGCGGTCTAGGTTGTACTTGCATGATCATCTACAAGAGTGCATTCTTCAAGATAGATGGATGATTTTCTGCAATCTGTGTATTAGACTGTGTTAGATTTCAGCGTGGGTTCATAAACCAACGTATTGCCGACTGCAGCTGTCCATCCGAAGCTGTGGTTATATTGCCAACTAAAATATATAACAGCAATCCAGCATCTAAAAGCTAAATTACGGATAACCATGACCAAAAGTTGGTAACCAATTAATAATGTGTGCAAGTCTTAGTGTCTATTAAGCAATTATAACCCAGTTTTCTCCTGCTTCTTGACAGTGGACGACCGGAAATGGATCGAATCACTTCAAACTGCAAGCCAGTATGCACTTCGATTAGAAGGATGGACCTAGTTGGATTTTTTTTTTTTTTTTTTTAATAAAAATAGAATGTTTGCGGCAGAAGCCAAAACCAAAAACAAAAGCTTGTGGCCAGAATACTTTCACCAACCCAAAGTCCTCTTTGTCGAAAGAATTTGGTAGCAAGTGGGTGAATAATTCTTTTGGCTGTAGGTGTCTAATTTGACATAAATTTGAGAATTTTGTGACTATCTTTTTCATGATAATCACTTGTTCTTTTTCTATAATTATAGTTGTAATTAATGTCGAATTTCCTAGTAAGTGTCACAAATTTACCATCGCACACTTCTTACTTTAAGATTGGAAAGTACATGCAATCATGCATTATACTGCAAGCGTGAATCACCATCCGGCACCGCACCCACAAATCCTTGCAGTTGCATGCAAGGTTTAAAAACGCATTAGTTTGTAGTTCAACATTTCTTTTCGTTTTTGGTATGCTTCCTCTGGCTACTAACTTGACTGGCCTCAACTCAGTTGAGATTCCGGAGACAAGACAATGCTATACAGGTGCATATAAAACAGTCGGTGTGGGTCTAACAAATCAAAGAGTAGACACATCCAACAACAAAATATATTAATACATCACCATAGATTGCTTTTTACTGTATGCATATTTTATGCGAGTGGTTAATAATATTAGAGAAGGAAAGGTATTAATCTTTTGGTAGTAGTTATATCATTAGAGACGCCTAAAATTTAAAAAAACCAAGCACCTTTTTCTCTTAATGATCAGTGGAAGGGTTTAGTTAAAAGGCTAATCAACTAAAGATTTCCATAATCTATTTTATTAGGAACGCGTAGTTAGGGGATATCAAAATTAATTGGGGATAGAAGAAAAAGACAAAAACTGGATCCAAATATCAAATCAGGGTCACCCCTTATCTAAGTATTTTACCTAATACTTAATCTACCCCTCACTAATCAGGTTTAGTTCTTAATTATAATTAGTAAAATCATAAGATTATTTGATAAATGTTTTGTGTGTATTTTTATTTGAATTTGGTGAGTGAGGTGAGAGTAGAAGGAGGGAAATTTTTTTGAGAGGAAACTTCTTTTGGTAAAAATGGAGGATGATTGTACAAGCACTCCCAATACTCAGGTAAAGGTGCCAATGTGTTGAAAATTTGATTTTTTTTTCTTTGAATCCACCATTGTTGCAACTGAAATAGCTCGGTGTCGGCATTGAGGTAGTATGAATACAATGCCGGTAGCAGCATTCCCGGCATTGTAATCATACTACGTCCATGTCGGCCAACAATATCCCCATTTTGAAAGGCAAGCCGGCATTGTATTCAACCGAAAAAACCATGTCGACATTTGTTGGAAATTTTCATAAATGTTTGCCACTATCCGGGGGTGGGGGGTGAGGTTCGGGGGGGGCGTAGCCCCGCCCCCTAGCAGAGTGCGAGACAGCGTCTCGTAGAATTTTTTTCTTGTTTTGAAATTCAAAACCTATTCCGTTTTGAAATTTTTCTGGTTTTAATCAGTTCAATGCCGGCACAATCAGTTGATTCTCGAGCATGCCGGCACTGCTAACGGCATAGTATGTTGCTTAAATTTCTTTGCCGGCACATGATGTAAAGTATCCAGAAAATTGATTTTTTTTTTTCACTTGACTACCGGCATTGATAGATTTCTATCGAGCATGCCGGCATTTAGTTACGGCATGGAATGTTAGTTACCAAGCATGCCGGCACCATTTTACGGCATGGTCTTCATCAATTCCGGCGATGTAAAAAAAATTAATTTCCGAGATGGTCTTCATCACTACCGACATGGTCTTCATCACTTCCGGCATGGTCTTCATCTATACCGGCATGGTCTTCATCACTTCCGGCATGGTTTTCATCACTTCCGAATGTAAAAAACAAAAAATCGTTTTCAAAGTGAGGAGCCGGCAGAGAAGGAGAGGAGAATTTGAAAGGGAATGGAGAAAATTTAGAATTTAAAAGGGAGTGGGGAATATTTAGGTTTCAAAGCCCTAACCCTAAAAGAGATTAATAAGAAGTGAAGATGGAAATAGGGATATGATTTTGTTTTTGATTTTAAGTTTTTTGATTTTTATTTTGAGGGAAGGGTATTTTAGTATTTTTTTCTCCCAAAAAACACCCCTTAGCAGACACTATTGGTTGGGGGAAGTAATTTATATCCCCCAATTAGTTTTGATATCCCCAATTACGCGTTCTTTATTAACTCTTTGCTTAGTGGCGGCTAGTTCTTTTCTTCCTGATAAAACAAACGGGTCCATATTTATTTGGTCATGTTAATTTTACTTGATTCATTAGTTGTGATTTGAATCTTGAATTTCTTTCTTTCGGAGGAAAAAATAGCTTAATTACAAGGTGGTTTATTTTTACAGTCAAATTAACAATGTGTAATCCAATAAATCTATACGGAAACAACCCCAAAGAATGTTCAGGATCCTAATGCATATAGATATAAATGGCCTAATGGGAGCAAGAATTTCCAAAAACATTTGGAACATTTTATTTATGAGCTCTATGATTTAGTGTATCATTTTCTATTTGATCCCTTTGAATTCCATAAAAAAATTGATTCGATACATTTCTTATGTACCCATAGGTGCTATATTGGATTTTAATCATATTTCAGATCAAAACTATATGAAACTTCGAAAAAATTCGCAATAAAATCCAATTTTGGGACACTGGCTCAGGTTTGTGTTTCTTTTCTTGAGGTTTACGTTTGCTTCCAAGATGTAAAGATTATGCATTTTCGCAAGGGGCGATAGCAAGGCCCAAGCAAGGCTCCATGCATTCTCCATATTCAAACATAAATAAATAATCAAACATAATTTATTTTATTTTTTTCTAGATTCAAACATCTTTTGATGGTTAAATGGCGCTTAACAATGTAGCACTTAACACAATAATTCATTAGAATCTAATGACAAGACTACACTTAAACAAACAAAATTAGAAACAGTGAAATGCACAACTTTTCTCCTTAAATCATAAACCGTTTAAAAATGATTTTTTTGAAAATAATTGATGAGTCTGGGACTCTGGGGGAGGAGCTAGCTCAATAAGAGATACGGATGAAGATTCATGAAAAGTATGTGGAGAACTGGAGATAATTTAAAATAGATTCATTTGGAAAACAGAAGAAAAAAGCACACGGTGATGACAGAATTAAAAAATAAGTAAATAAGACAAAATGAGATCAATAATGAGAAAGCAATAGTAAAACAAACCAATAAACAGAAAAATCAAAATTATAATATAAGAGGGAGATCGACCTTGAGATTAGTAGTGGAGAATGGAGATGTCACTCGCACCAACAAAAAGAATAATTTTTAAAATGACAATAGTGATGAATTAGGAAGTTATTGGAAGCAATGGAAGGATATGATTATGTATGTGATATATCATATATACAGTATATGTAATGCATGCATAACTCGGAAAGAATTTTGCTCTAGCACTCTAGCAGCATGGTGGCCAAACATCTGGCGTTTTGTGATGTCACCAAACCTGAAGATTACGAATTTTTAGCTGGCAAATACATTCAGCCGTATTTTTAACTTACTTGTTACCCAGCGTTCATTGAGTTGAAGAATCATGCTCTTTCTTCAAGTGCTCTTCTTCGATAGTCATTTGATCGTGTTTAAGATCCAGATACAGATAATTATCCATCATATTCTGCAAGTCTTTCTAGTTCTCTCAAGTCCTGCAACACGAAACACTTAACTTTCGTTAAGTCCATGTACATGATTAGTTAAAAAGACACAATACGTACTTGTTTATTCATATTTTATGTACGTAATCACTACCTGCTATAGGATCCCATCGATGTTCACCCATAATACTTACGAACATGGCTAACCGTTCGTCTTCTTCTTCAACCTAGGGACCTTTACGAATTCTTTGGTCTTCCATGGAAGCATTTCTGTTTACCCTTACCATAATTTTTGTTATCTTAATTAGTGAATGAACTTAAGAGAATTCAGAAGTGATACCTTCTTATATAAGCATAAACGGAAAGGAAAAAGAAAACTGCTCTTGGCACAACTGTAATCATGTTTTCTTTGATTCACAAGTCGTATAGTGCCGATTACTACGTTCATATGAATAACAGTAATATAATAATGTTCAAAACCATACATATTCAACTGCATCATATCAAGAAGTTGATAAGAAAATGGTAATTTGTCCATATGTACGCTAGCCGAATGGGGCTACGTTGTTCGCTGTTTTTTAGTCGACCAAAGGAAGATTTAAGGTAAGGTTGTTGGTTCAAAGATGGCACAACTGTCTTCCCAGCGTGTTTGCCAACCAATGCGTATGGAAACCATATGCGTACTAGGAAAGTTCATGTATCCAAATAATCATGTAAGTGAAACCAGGTTACCATTCAGCAAATATCTTTGCTGAATTTCATGGAACGATGGTTGCAGTGGTTGGGATTCAATTTTCCCTCGTTTGCACTACTCGTGGATGATCCTGATACTTTTTATTTTAGAAAAACGGGGTTTAAAATTGATAACCAGGTGCGTGATACTGTAAGTTGTGATCCTGATACTTTATGGACCGGGTTTGTACTTCTAAGTTCTATAAAACAACACTCACCATCACAAAGTGTCCTATAACCCTGTGAAGTGTAATAAATGTAGAAATGATTGTTGTAGATTATGGAGATGGAGCACTGACCATGAATAGTTTTGCATAAAGCAATTCCACCATTTAATACCCTGTTGAGGAAGATCTGGAGTGACTTTCAGTAATTATAGACATCTAAAAATCTAGAGTATCTAAAAATACGGCTAGTTGTATTTGGCAACTTAAAATTGGTACTTTTGTCTGTGGTTAAACTCTGGATTTGGTGACATCACAAAGCGCCACATGTTTGGCCAACGTGCTGCTAGATCAAATATGATCTAGCACTACGAGAGCAAAATATTTTCCGCATAACTCCCTCCCTTCTTGCTAGCTATCTCGGCTTACTTTCTCTAATAATTGAGCCATTATTACCACTTAAAGTTTCTCTTAATTTTAAATTTCATTACTTTTGTAAAGAACATTTAAATACTAATAAATTCTTCCATTGATATGGAGTATGAGATTTTGAATCTCTGCTCACTGTGGGTGTTTTGTCTAGAGTCTAGACTGCTGATTGATGGTAGGTCATACAATTTCGCCTTTAGGTAGATATGTTATGCAGCATGCTAAGTGGAAAATAAATTTATGCCAGAGGTGGCAAACTGGAGCAAACACTGTAATAAAAAATGTGGTTCCCATGTATGGGTATTGCGCGTAGACTTGATGGATGGAACTGGTGGTGCATGCAGTGGAATGCGGTAGTTGGTAGTGAAAACCTATTATCAATTATCATTAGAGCTAGCACTATGGTGCACTCCATCCCTTCCCTACATCCCTTCCCTATTCCTCATATGTAGGGAAGGGATAGCGTAAGGAAGTCAACCTCACTATGGTGCCCTCCTATCCCTTCCCTACACAATACGGCTACTCAGTATCTGTATGAATAGTGCCAAACGGCTATTGAGTAGCCGTATGACTTGACCAATATGGCTACTGAGTAGCCGTTTTATAGGTTTAAGTCTTCAGAAGCGACCTCGGACTCGGCCATTTCTTCTGCTTCTTCTCTAGTTTTTCATCCTCTCAAAACCCTTTCAAACCCTCTTACGCCCTTTCGATTTTCATATCGATTCGTTGCGATTCGATGGCTTAAATTAAAAGGGTTTGATCGTTAATCCAAGGTGAAACAAATCCATTCTTCAATTTCGAATTTCATCCAAAAAATCATCTAAGGTGAGTGATTCTAATGTTAGGGTTTCAAATAATTTGATTTTTATTTTTATTTTGATGAAATTGTAGGTATTAGGTTGGTTAGGTATGTAGTATGCAATTCAATAATGTAATTAAAACATATATTTAGTGAAAAATCCATGATTAATTGTTGTGTTTCTTGATTTATGTTGAATGAAATGTTTGTAAACTAGCATATCAATGTAGAACATTGATTGACTTGTATTTATGTATGCTATACACAAATTGAAACTGTTTTTGTTGTTTGCAAAGGTGCATAATGAGTCTAATGCGTGCTTATGTGAGAGTTAAATATGGTATCTATTTGGATTCCTCTAGTGATGAAGAAGAGAAAGTTTTGCTAATGTTTACACAACTATGTTTGGATGAACGATTGTGTATTATTAGACAACCTGTACCAAGGGAGGTACAGACACGTAGTGTAATAACGCGTGATCGAGTGTGGCATGATGCCAAATTGATGAATGATTATTTTACGCCTGGAACTGGTTATACCTCAAGACAATTCAAACAACGTCTAGGCATGAGGGAAGACTTATTCGAGAAATTGTTAGGAAAATTGCTTGAAGTTGATCCAGAATGGCAACAACGTCCAGATGCAACCGGTACTGTGGGGCATTCTCCGCATATGAAATTAGTTGCCGTGATGAAATGTTTATGCAAAAGTACGGCAGCTGATAGTGTTAATGATTACACTCGTATGGGTGCCACCACAATATACTATTATCTAAAAAGATTTTGTCACACCGTTTGCATGACTTTCGGAGAAAAATATTTGCGTGAACCCACTCCTGAAGATGTTCAGAGGTTGCTAGCTGAGAATGCGGACCGAGGTTTTCCTGGAATGCTTGGTAGTGTTGATTGTATGCAATGTCCATGGAAGAATTATCCGGTAGCTTGGAAAGGAACTTACCGGGGTAAAGATAAAGAGAGTAGTTTGGTATTAGAGGCGGTGGCATCATACGATTTGTGGTTTTGGCATTCTTTTTTTGGAATGCCTGGATCAAACAACGATTTGAATGTGTTGGCACACTCACCCCTTTTTGATAACATGCTAAAGGGTGTAGCACCTCCATGCAATTATGTCATCAATGGTCACCACTACAATATGGGTTATTTCTTAGCCGATGATATCTATCTAAAGTTGACTACAATTGTAAAAGCTTTCTCTCAGACATTGGACATTCCCGACTATGTGATATTCAACAAGTATCAAATGGCTAAAAGAAAGGATGTCGAGCGTGCTTTTGGAGTGCTTCAGGGTAAATTCAGAATTGTCGGATCTCCATGTAAATATTGGCAACAATCTGACTTGAACCTAATTATGAAATGTTGTCTTATTTTACATAACATGATTATCGAGCATGAACGTTGGGATCCGGATTGGGGCAGAGTTGTTCATGTTCCGATTCCAGAACCTACCAATAATGGTCGTGTATTTATGTCATCTCTGAAAAACCTAGAAATGCACCTACAACTAAGAAATGATCTTGTCAAGCACATTGCTGCGCGTCCTGGTAGAGGAGGCCAGGCAGCGGACTTGTCTAGTTTGGAGGGTTCAGATATGGAATACGTGGTACTTCCATCATCAGAAGAAGATTATGATGATACAGACTTAGAAGAAGAAGTTGTTCCTGGTCAAAACGAGGATGGAGCATTTGATTATTATGGAGATTACAACGATCAAATCCCAGATGACTTTGAACATGCAGTTGAACATGTTTATGCAGACGGACATGTGGGAGATGAAATTGAACATGATGGAGATGACGATGAGGATTCTGGCGATGGGGAGGATTATGACGATGATGAGGACGATGAGGATGAGGGGGACGATGATGATGATGCTCCGTACGATGATGATGATGCTCCGTACGATGATGCGGGTATGTATGATGATGATGATGTTGAGGCATAGGATGTATTTCACTGTTTTGTGTTTTAAGATTTCGAATGTTACATGCATATGTAATAACAGACTTTTAATTATTTTTGGGTTTCAATTATGTATGCAAATGAATACGTTTATATTTGATGGCATATGGTTTACAATTAGGAAAATCCGTGAAATCATTTAAATCTCCTTGTACAGTATACGGATATGCAAAAAAGGTCACCAAGCTACTACGAACGCAACAACGTCTTCATCACCTACCAAATTAACTAATGTGATGGATAAAGTATTAAGCAAACGAAAATCCACAAAATAAACCAAATATTCATCAGCGGCTGCGACAAAATACGAATAAAAACTCAAGGAATACGAAGAAAAACTCAAGGAAAAGAAACGAGGTCAAGAACAATTCCAACTGAGGGCAAGGTTAAAGGATGTTGAAGAAGAGACGGAATGGATTAGAAACTTTTACCTTCCCAAAGATGATTTTCCAGAAGATCCTAAAGATCATACTATATTTTGGATTCAAGTTGGTTGGGGTCCTTACGTGAAACCGACGGGCAAGAAACCACGCTTTAATTATAAACCATCCCACATTTGTTCAAGGGTTAATCATGTTAGGAAATTATGCATCAAGTACAATGAGTTACTCGATAGGTACAGAAGGGACAGATCCGCTGCACAAGATGCATATAAAGCCTGGAGAGGAGAACAGTTTTATCATATCGAAGCGGCATTGATCGTTGAATCGTACACCAAGAAAAATAATAACATGTAATGTATTCAGACCTATCGTGCACCATGTTAAGAAACGAGGGCAGAGCGATACACACTTTTAATCAAATGATCTATTGTAAAAAAAATTTAAAGTCATTAATTTGAATATGAAAATCGTTTGGTTACAACACATTGAAACATTTAATTAATTCAAACAACAATTTAAATTAATTTAGAAAACACTTTTAAAATTAAGTTAACAACAATACTAACTAGAAATTTAGGACAACACTTTTAATTTAAACATGGACTATAAAGTAAAAAACTAAACTCAATAAAAAATAAAACAATTAGAGATGGATTACATCTTCATCTTCTAAATCTTCAACGCTGATTATATTCATCCCCTTCAAAATCTCCTTTTGCTTGCGTTGATAATATTTTTTTTCGTTGGGAACTAATCGACTAAGGTCCATAGACATTATTGCATTGTCTTGATCTAAATGCATTTGTTGTTGATGCATTGGATTAGTATGTTGATGAAGCTTTTGCAAATTGAGTTGTTATTCCATTTGATAACTCGGTTGTTGAGTATACTCCCAAATTGTTTGGTATTGGGATTCTTGTTCCATTTTCATTTTTTCCTTCCTTGATCGTGTTTCCTTAAGATACTCCAAAATACTAGCACTTTGTTGATAGATCCTATCTTCTTCCATCTTAACCGAAGATGTTCCCTCATCACCTTCTCTAAATATACCTTGCTCACGATCCTTCTTCTGTCTGGCTAGCATTTTGGCTTTTTTGGTTCCTATAGGACTTGCATTATGCTTGTATTTCCAACGAGTCTCTCCATTAGGAAGAACTTCAGTACCATCTTCGTGTGATACAAAGTTAGGATGATTATTAAACAACTCACTGTTTTGGCTCACAGTGAGTTCATAATTATATCCAGGGACCTTTTCTCTAAACAATTCATAACATGCATCATACTTGAATGGTTGTCCTGTTTGTTCCTGAAATTGCTCCCGACCATCTTTTGTCTAAAAAATTATGTAAGAAACATTAAGTTTATTACTATTATCACCAATTGTATGGAAAAACTTAACAAATTAATAGAACTTACCAAATCTTCGTGGCTCGCACCGCTTTTGGTTTGCCGATATATAGCGTTAAGAATGGACACGAATTCTTTGACATCTTTTTTAATATTCTTCATCTTGGTTTTTAAGGCTGCCCAATCTCTTTCATATGGATTGCCGTTGCGTTCGATTTTTTTTTGGTGAATACGTATCCAAAACATAGCGGTTTTTTGTCCAGAACCCACAATTTCGTCCATACTCACATAAATAAATGCAGTAGTAAGATCAATCTCTTCCCGTTGAACAAAATTATAAACCATTTTGAATGAGACTAAAATATAAAAACTTGAGTAGTAGAAGATAAATATAAAAATCAAAGAGGTATAGTAAGAAGAAGAGAAATAAGAAATCAATTGATGTAAGAAGAAGAAATATAAGAAATCAATTGATTTGGTGTGATTTGAGTAGAGAATGAGAGTGGTATTTATAGAGGATTTTGAAAAAATGACCGTTGGGATCCGACGGTGGAGAAGATAGAGCCGTTATTAATGATGGATGGTTAGGATCGTGTGTGAGAGAGGTGTAAACGAAAAAAGGTCAAACAAATATTTTTTTCCGAAACGGCTACTCAGTAGCCGTGTAAAAATCTATGGCTACTCGGTAGCCGTATCAACGGTAATACGGCTACTCAGTATCCGTAAAGCGTAAATTTATACGGCTGCTGAGTAGCCGTGTGATTTCCCTTCCCTACAAGCGGGATCAGATGTGATCCTCCATGTATGGAAAAGGGTGGATATCCCTACACATGTAGGGATATGGGAGACCATAGTAGATGGTTTTTGGAGATTTTGAGAGATAGTGAGGGATAGGGAAGGGATGGAGAGCACCATAGTGCTAGCTCTTAGGTGTGTGCGGCAGTGCAAGGATCGAAAAACGCTAGTTAAGAAAAATAAAAGTGAACCCCTCAATAGAATTGAGGAGACAACAAATTTAGTTTTAGCCTATATTCATCACCGATTCCAGCTAGAACCAACTTCCAAGATTCTGTAGTTCTGATAATAGCCTTAGATCAATGTTTGGTTTGTAATGACTCGCATGGTTTGCTCTTTGAACCATCAAAGAGAAAAAGCCTTCGAAGAAGAGAACAAACGTGCAGTAGGTGTAACCACAAAATATGCACCTTACATGTGGCAAGATCTCAGATCAACAACTACTTGCAACTTTGTACCTACGAAACACTGGAGCTCCACAATTCTGTTTTATCGGATCTTGAGACAGTGATGTACAAACGGTTAGGATGTGGCCACGATGTATTGATGTGACAGACACCGGTTTGCAAACTTATAAGCAATAACCGAGTTTCGGAGTTGACAGAACTTTTTCAGTTCACGTACCGGTTTTCAAACTTAGGTGCAACACAAAGTTCCGGAGTTAACAAAACTTTTTCAGTTCACGTACCAGTTTGCAAACTTAAGACTTTTACCAGTTCCGGAATTCACGTACTGGTTTGCGTACTAAACTGGTTCTAGAACATAGAACTATATTGCCTCGCATATCGGTTTGATTACTTTAACCCGGTTCCCTTACCACAGTTCCAAAATGGTTTGCATACGAATATGCATACCTATCCGGATCACAAAACAAACAGATTTTCCCATGATGTACATACGAATATGCATATCACACAAATCTGAAAGTCGATATATAGCTACTCCGCTATGTGTACGAGTACATGTAATAGGGCTTCAGACATATAACAGTTTTCTCAGTTTGTAAGACTGATAACACATTCTTGTATTCCGAATATAGTAGTTATATATTTCTCTAAATCAATTCGAAACTGTTAGAGCATTGCTCGGTCGAACTCGCAAGCGTTGCTATCTTAATCTTGTTTGTCAAGTTTAGTTGATCAAAACTATAGTCTTGATTTCTAGTCTACTTATAGTTATGTATCGGATTAGGATAGAATGTGTAGTTGAGCTTTAGACTTCACGGCGTTCATCAGTTGAAGACGAAGATCTACCGAGGGGTGCTTGGAGGAAATTCATCAACAAAAGGTATGTGGAGACTAAAATTTATCTATCACTCAGAAGTCTATTCTATTTTATCTTCTAATGAGACTAAGTCGTATATCTATATAGAATTTTACATTATACACATTTGATGTTTCGAGCTGAGTTTATCTCGCTTATCTATTTCTCGAAATATGTGTTGGAAGCTTTTTGTTTTAACTATGTTCATCATATTCTTGACGAGTTTAGTTGGAAACAATTTATTTATTGGAAACTAAATATTAAGTCAAAAGATGATCATGTGAAAATTGCCTTGAAATATCTTACATGATTTGTGTGATACAATCATTTGATGTCGACTTGGAAAGTTTCGTATTGATCATTCAATCCTTGAAAATTACTTGAAGCTAGGTTTGTGTGAGATAGCTATTATCGTCTTCTAAGGATGTTTCAATGATTGAAATGGGAGTTTAGAACAATTAACCGTGTCTGGATACAACACGGTATGCATACCTAGTATGGCAAATGTTTTTTAACAATTAACCGTGTCCGGGAACCTTGTTTGCGTACCTAGTATGCGAATGGTTTTATCTGTAAAGGTTCGGGAACCTTGTTTGCATACCTAGTATGCGAACGGTTCTACCTGAGTTGGGTCCGGGACAGCTGTTCACGTACCTGTTTTGTGAACGGATGGATAGGCCAAGGTCCGGAGCTATTCGCATACCTGGTTTGCGAATACAGTGATTAAGTTCTAAAATCGGTCAAGTATGATTCTCATACTCATGAACTAAAATATTTATGAATTAAGGAATGCAATCTTTGCAAACTGTGGCTTAATGTTCATGAATTGATTCTTGTATAAGTACTTTGTACGATTACGAATCAATTCGATTTTTTTCGATTTGTTCATATATATTTCTATGAGATAGTGAACAATTGAACAACTCTATGTGAAACACAATTAAGTTCATTTGATTATCTTTCATGTTTGATTGATCATCATATTTGATCTAGAAGTGTTAGATGAATGTGGTTAAGACAAAAGTGTTCATATGGCTAACTTCGATTAACTGTTATTTGAGCCAACTCAATATACGCATTTAGGTATGGTTACCCATATCTAAATGAAAGTGTATTTCATTTGTGTGTAACAATTTAAGACTATCTAACGGTGGAGATTAATTAATTGCTTTATTTCAAAGCAGACTAAACTTGAATATTAAATCAGGATTTCATCTAACGGTGAATATTAAATGCTTTGTTACTAAGCTATCTTAGCTTTGGTTGTAAGCAAACCTGATTTGAAAGATTATATAAGGGAGAACTCTAGCAACTGGAAAACCTAATCCTGACACTTTCTTGTGTCCTAGTTGCATACTAGAGTCGATTCTCCTTTAACCTAGGTTATTCCAAAACCATATTAGGTTAATGACTTGAAGACTTCATTTGGGATTTGTGAAGCCAAATCCAACTATTTTTTTCTGTAGTTGCGTATTATGATCTTACTTGTTCTATCGTATTGAGTACTATCTTCTCTAAGATTTGCTCGAGATTTATCTCCGATAGGTAAGATATAAAAAGTAGTCACAAAGTTCTTCGTCTCAGAATTTGTGATTCCGCAGTAACTTCTTCTACTAACATATAGTTAAGTTATTATGAGGTGACTAATATTTCTAGGCTACTCTTCGGGAGTATAAGATCGGATTATTAGTTGGTTCCTGTTCACCTTGATTTATCATAAGACGGAACAAAACTCCATAGGTACTTCTGTGGGAGACAAATTTATCTATCAGAATAGACTTATCTGTGGAAGACAGATTTGTTTATAAGTCTTTGACTTTGGGTCGTAGCAACTCTTAGTTGTGGGTGAGATCATCTAAGGGAATCAAGTGCGCAGAATCCGACGTGGTTCTAGAGGCGTAAGTGAAATAACAGGAGTACCCAAATACAACATAATCTTTAAAATATCCACCTATAAGTCCTCTTACCGAAAGTGATTGTCTATGGACAAAGTCGAGACAATACGACAAATCGGTATTCACACTTTGTGTGATCGTCAATGGATACGAGATCGAGACAATACAACAATCAAAGTGTGATTACTTGATAATAGGTTCGGACTTAACCAAACTTTATAGGATCACTATCAAGTAATACGGAGTTAACGTTTCTGTATTTTACTTTTAATTATAATAAACAATTATAATTGCGGAAATAGAAAAGTAAAAGACACACCAAGATTTTGTTAACAAGGAAACCGCAGATGCGGAACCAAGTCCAGAATTGAATACTCTCAGAATTATGCCGCTATACAAAATCTAAACCAAACTTCGTATAGTTGAGACCAAGCAACTAAACCTAGTTCACTTAGTTTCTTCAGTATCCCTATGCTTCCGACATTCAATAAGTGCACGCACTAGAACAATTCCTTTGGATCGTATTCCAAACAGTAAAGGAACAACAAATCTGTTTGGTAACAACTCTATTGATTCTTTCCAGTAACGATATCTCAAGTCATATGCAAAGGATCTTCCGTTTATACTAATAAACTCCTTTGCCTGGTTAGATCAATCTATCCAACAACTACCGAAGTAGCAGAGTTTAGATTTGCAATCAATCAATATAGAATCCAACAATAAACTATAAAGCGATGCCGATCTCACGCAACTAATCAATCGAATAAATATGATTCTAGTTGGATCCCATCCGATCAAGGTTTGTGATACACAAAGATATGAGAAACCAATCAGAAATCTTCTTCGTCTTTAAATCTTCTTTAATCTTCAATAAACCTGCACAACACCACTTAAATTTCTTGTGATCAATCACGCACAGAATGGAGTCTGTTAACAATGGATTATCACAAGATGTCTTTAGATCTACAAACAGTTCTAAAGATCCCGTCGACACTTCGATCTAGTTTGAGTGAATCTTATATCAGAAGAGAAGATTCTCAAGAATAAACAAACTAGGTACAATCAAAGTTAAACAACCATTAGTCAATCAAATCAATCTAAAACTAATAAACTACAATTATCTAGTTTCCCACCAACGGTACTCGTAGAGCTTCTTGATCCCACAGAAGTCTTTAAACGAGCTGTCGTAAGAGATTTCGCCTAATTAGGGTACTTTCCTCTCCGTATAGACGGATCCACCAGAAACAACAAAAATATGAAGTTTTCCTGTCTCTTAGGATAGTTTGCTAGAAATGCAAACTTAGGTATTTATAGACCAAGGATGTTTGGACACCAAGGAATTTCCAAAACCGAATATTCTCAAGATATGCATCGGTTTTCATAATTCCTGGAAATGCTTTGTCCAATATTTTCCGAAATCTCTCAATACAAAATCTCCAATTAGTAAATGAACATTACAAAAATTTTTTTTCTAGAGATATGCATTTAATTGCTGGTAATTAAAGCATATAAAACTAACAACCTTAATTAAAAGATTCTTAATTTATTTCGGATCGGGATCTCCTTGAGTAATTAAGGAATATCTTTGAACAATAAAAGATAAGAGTTACTGTTTGTGTTCAAAGTATGTTGACATCTTTTTATTTGTAAATCTTCTTTCATATTTACAATCTTGGAATCTATTATACCACTGTTGATGGGAGAAAACGATTTACTGATTTTTTAGGAAATGAAGAGACGACCGTGCGGATGAAGACTCCTCAACCGAGAAAATTGCTTTAACCTTTTTTCAAACAGATGCACTATACGGGAGTGCTTTGAGTTCAAGAGATCAATCTGTAGGACTCCGGCCTAAACCAAGACAATGTCCGTTCTAGAGTCAATTCGGTCACAAGAGAGGATGGGTCGGTCTGTAGGAGGGAAGCTGAGAAGTATGTGTGAGATCAATGATGATCAAATGGATTGTAAATGTGGTTTGGGTTTCTAAAAATTGATTAATTGCTGGTTTCGAATAAGTTTGAATTATGCTCAATTGAGAGTGATTGTTCAGATGAGAATTGTTGTGATAATTCCCATATATCTGTTCTTGCTTCAATCATGAATTCAGAGAACTTATTTATATTGCTAGAACGTGGAAACATTGATCTCCAGTAAGTGTGACGATTTCTTGAGTGAAAGAGTGGGAAAGTGAGAGATCGTGGTTTAACCAGTTCCATGTCGTGCGGAGATTGGGTTGATCGTCCACGCACTACTTTGCCAACTTCCTCAACCGCTTGCACGACTTACTCACATATCTCATCATGGATGAACACACGTGTCGTAGGCCGCCAAACCAAAACCCTAGTTAATATCCCCCCATGTGACGTGATTGATGCCTCATGAATGTGGAGTCTGCAAGGAAGACGTGTATTTAGTCAGTTGTTGACTTGACTAGATGATGAGTCTTAGTATTGCTGAGTCGAGCATGATGGACGAATGCTCTATGGTTCATGAATTTAGCATGTCTACTGGGACAGATGTATATGACGTTGATAATTGAATCAACATGATGAATATTAACAGGCTGAGCAAATATTGCTCGTATGATGAATTGTTGAATATTGATAGTGTGAGCAAATATTACTCGATTAATGAATTATTGGTAGCATGACCAAAATAAAATATTAATTTAAAATACTGGTACCTGGACCGAGTATAATAAGTTAGAATGTCGATTGCTGGATCAACATAAAATTATTAGTGTTTGAACCTGTTCGGAATTATGCTTTGAAGAGCATTCGATTCGAAACCCTAATTTTGATCAATTGCTGACCAATTGATGATTTATTGAAAATCAACCAACGAGTGAGAGAGGGACCAGCTACATGGGATGATGGGCCGACTATGTAGCGCCCAGATGTTCGAATGTACAAGCACCAAAGTCCTTTGCAGACCAGTTGGTGAAAGAATGATCAAATGCTGGTTTAATCATTTATTGAAATAATGCTCATCTGAGCATTAGGTAATAAAACCTAATTATGGGGAAGTGAGGGACAGACCAAGAGGGCATAGAACCGGCCCTTGGTGGTGTGGGATCGCCTGACGGTCGTTTGATGAAATTCCAAATTGTTTGGAAAGAGTTTGAACCCAATATGAACAAATTAGTTCAAATCCTGAAGATGTGTGGGACTGGCTCCTTGCAAGCCAAAGGGACGACCTTGGTCGGTCAAGGTGGCATACCCGTGTCACGATATTGCTCGTGGCTTAGTTCTGAGAGTTTTGATATTTTCTGACGTGCGTTCGAGCAATATTTTGGATTTTCAGAAGAGTTTGATCTTGACTGAAACTCTCAATTTGCTTGAATGAGCAAGTAGGACATTACTCGTGCGATCAATAATTTAATAATATTAAAATAATAATATTTTAATATTGGCGTGGAAAGCCTAGCCGGTCATGTGACCATTTGAGTTTTTGGCTTTTTTACTAATAAGGGTTTTTCGCTCGAACGAAGGAGTTTCATGAGATGAAGGAAATAATAATAATAATAAAATAAGGGATTATAGGGTGTGGGACCGTCCATGGATAGTAGGCCTGGTCCCGTGACACCTTTCCCTATTTTATATTATTTTTTCATCGTGTGAAGGAAATATGGAGAAACTGAGAGTTTTGCTCGAACGAGGGAGTTTGCTCGAATGAAGGAGTTTTCATGAGATTATGTTAAATAATAAAATAAGAGAAAATAAAAGAGAGAGGCGTGGGACCGTCCACGGCAACATGACCGGTCGGAAGGTGGGCCCAGTCCCGCTAGACGCCTCTTTATTATTTTATTAATATTAATTTTCTTCCCTATTTGCATAGGTTTCCTCGTTCGTGCATTTGGGTGCTCGTTCGTGCATCATTGTTGAGTACACTTGCACCATTTTATCGGGGCTTACTCGGTGGTGGCTTAGATTCCCGTGCGTTGAATATTTATTACTAACCCATGGAATTCTACTGGCAAAGGCCATAAATTGAAGTAATGAAATATTATGATGAATGTAGAATATTTTCTAAGAATTCAGTTAATGAATCTTGCAACTAGAAATAATTAATTGATTAATTGATGGCTCTATACTAGCAGGCAAGCTGTCTAGGAGCATTATAATTGTTCGAGAATTGAGAGGTATGAGCTAGTAGAAGCGTCATATTTATTCTGTATAGTCAGGGAAAATATTGTTACATCCTGAAGATGTTATCACTCTATACTAGCATGCAATATGTCTAGGAGCATTATAATTGTCCGAGAATTGAGAGGTATGAGCTAGTAGAAGCGTCATATTTATTATGTATAGTCAGGGAAAATATTGTTACATCCTGAAGATGTTATCACTCTATACTAGCATGCAATATGTTTAGGATCCATCCAATCATTAAGATTCTATACGTATGTATTCTATATAGTCAGGGAAAACATTGTTACATCCTGAAGACGTTATCGCTCTATACTATCAGGCAAGCTGTCTAGGAGTCGTCCAATCGTTTTCGATTCTATATAGAAGTGAATACTGAAATTGCTCAGCTGATGAAATACACCTTGGTATCAATTGATAGACCGCATATTCACGTATGCTCTGAGAGGCAATACACTCAGTCGGAGGTTTTATGGATACTCTGAGAGGCAATACACTCAATCATAGGTTTTATGGATACTTTGAGAGGCAATACACTCAGTCATAGATCATCGTGGCACAAGTTTTCATGCTTAAATGAGAGACATGGATCTCAATACTCATCTGATTGTTGGATCAGGATATGCAAGACTATGATTTTACGATTTTAGCCTTTGTCGAAAATCCACCATCAACAACCACACTTCTAAAAAAGTTTAGAAATGGTTCATCTGTATTCCAAGACAACTATGTGATTGATCAAGTATCAAATCACAATCATGGGTTCAATCGGTTCTACAAATCACAAGGATCGGTTCTACCTCAATATGGATTACTTGTGATCGAACATACAAGTTACCAGGATCGGTTATGTCAATTACAAGGACCGGTTACCATATTCTCATAGTATTGCTTGTGATCTGTTACACAAGTCATAGGATCGGTTACACCAATTACCAGGATCGGTTACACCAATTACTAGGACCGGTTACACCAATTACAAGGATCGATTACATAATTCTTTTGTGATCGGTCACACCAATTACTAGGATCGGTCACACCAATTACAAATATCGATCATACCATCTTAGGTGATTACTTAGGATCGGTTACACTAATTAATAAAAACCAGTCATACCAAATCATAAGTCAGGCACTATGATTAGTAATACCAAGATACATAACAAGTTATGATCGGTTCTACTAACTCACACATATTGGTAATCCAAAGATATGCAATGAATAACAATACCAATAAGCCTAGCGATTTCCCTTTCGATTCATAAAACAAGTTCATGAATGTACTTCCTTTAATGAAATGTAAACATTGTTTCCTAGGATGAAATCTTCACCTTTACCCATACATATAATCACAATATCATTCATATGATTATGTCGATGTCATATACACGAAGTTCAAAAGATAAGCGTTATACTTCCTATTCTAATTCCTTAACACTATGATCATGTGATCATGTCTCACTACTAGAGTATAATAATCATTCACAGATTCGAAGTTATGTTTTCAATATAGCACGACTTGAAAGACACGTTAGGAATGAAACAGTTCAAGTCAATATTACTAACCTCAAGAGGAAGGATGATGTCGTCGTTGTAGCTTGTTACTTCTTCACATTCTTCAGGTCTTCGAGTAATACTTGTATGTCTCATAATCCTAGACTTTCTATTCTAACCTATACGAAGTTGTCTCTAGTACATAATCAAGCGACTCTTAGATGAGTTTTGATTTACTAAAATATGACAACCAAACTTGACATACCAACGCTTGGTGGGTTTAACCGAGCTATGCTCTAACAATCTCCCCCTTTGTCAATTTTAGTGACAAAACTCTTAATACATATGGATAAACAAATTACAAGAATTCATTAAACATACTCTTGATTCCAAGTTTCAACAGCACAATAACCTGCATATATTCAATTAATAAATGTCGTTGTTGACATTTGAATAATAAAGCTAATACTCCCCCTAAAGGTTAGATATAGATTTTCAATCCAAACATCTTTGGTATTCCCCTTTTGTAGTCAAGATAACTACAACAACAATATGATATGTTGCCCCCCCTTAGTCAATGCTTTACTCTTTCGTTAGATATAACGTTTAGGCACAATTGTCCTTTACTTAGTGAATACAAATCACTTGTTTACTCCATATATTTCTCCCCCTTTTTGTCACAAAATGACAAAGGTTCGAGCAAATAAAGGTCAAACCGAAAGGATCTTAAAAATCTATAAGACTTGTACAACCTATAAGAGTTAGGCACGAAGGTTTCACATACCACTTTAGATGACTAATATCAAAACCGAAACTACAAGTAATTTGGTTTTAATATGTTATCAAAGAAACAATTGCCCGAAGCAATTTTACCTAATAGTTTAACAATTTGACTAAGAAACTTAGTTTTTTTGCTAAACCGATTGTAAACATACAATCGCTTATTTCGATAAGACCAAAATAAAGATCAGAATTAACTTTATTTTTCTCATCAGTTTCTAATTATTAAGACAATAACTTAGACCTTCCGCTTTAGACAAGACAAGTACTAGGTTAGTTAACTAGTATTTCTTGTCAAGGCATTCAATTAGACTTGAATAACCGAATCCTTCAATTTGATAAGTCTAACTAAGATCAGAATTAACTTAGTTTCTCTTATCCGGAATCGAATTGGACTAAACAAATGATCCCTTATTTTTGTTAAGCCGTAAACAATACATACAAACCAAATAAATTGTCTTGCACAATTATTTCTCTTAACCGGAAGCAATTGAAACAAACATAGACATTATAGCACCGCAATTGCACCGAAATTTCGTTAAGCAAAAACACTTGATACCAAACAATAAAGAAGATATCAAACAATAAGCCAAATAAATTGACACATTTTTTCTTAACCGGAAACAATTGAATCACACACACACATCCATACACACATAATGGAATACATATCAATTGTACCGAAATTTTGTTAAGCAAAAGCAAAATATATGCAATATAACAGGCTTTTCTTAAACAGGAAAACGATTAACTAACAAATTCGTTACCTCAGATTCCGTATCCTCTTCTCTCCAGAAAGATATATCATTAAGCGCAAGTTCAAGTTAGAACTCTCCCCCAGTATATTGTCATTCTCTCGCAAGAACAAAAGAACAACAACAAAGAGCAACCTTTACCAGAGAAAGGTTGAATCGGTTTTGACTAATGCGTGCCAATAGCAAAAGTTGAAAACCTGAAACAAATATGTTTATGCTAAACACAACTTATGTAAACACAAATTGATTCAACACATTGTGACTTTTTACATATGAGTTTTAATAAGAACACCTTATGATCCTTTGATAAATCCTACTGTTAGAGCATTGCTCGGTCGAAATCGCAAGCGTTGCTATCTCAAGCTTGTTGTCAAGTTTAGTTGCCAAAACTATAAGTCTTGATTTCTAGTCTACCTATAGCTAAGTCTCGGACTAAGATAGAAAGTGTAGTTGAACTCTAGACTCCACGGCGTTCATCATATAAAGACGAAGAACTACTCAAGGAACTGGTGGAACTTCATCGACTAAAAGGTATGTGGAGACTTGAACTTATCTATCACTCAAAAAGTCTATCTACTTTATCTCCTATCTTGAGACAAAAGTCGTATTGCTATATAGAATTCGATTATACAAATTTGCTATTTCGAGCCGAGTTTATCTCGCTTATCTATTTCTCGAAATATGTGTTGGTAAGCTTTCACTTTGGCCAAGTTCATCTTTACAAGTGACGAAAGTCATGTTGATTATTTCAATATCTTGAAAATTGCTTTGATGAAAAATAGTGTGTGAATAACCTCTATTTAATATCCTCGAAGAATGTTTCAATGGTTGAAATAAAGAGTTTAGAACATGTAACCATCTTTCGATATAAGAATTCAATGTGTTCGCGCATTAGTGTATAAGTCCAAAACCGGGAACCAAATGTATGCATACTTGTATGTGTACTAAATGGTTGATGGAGATTGGGTAAGTATGCGTACCCATACGCATACTGGTGGAAGTTCACGACCGTGAATTTCTGCTGAGTTTGGAAATCAAAACCAACTCAATCCGGTTACCTAAGTATGCATACCCGTACGCATACTGGCGGAAAGTTCACGTCCGTGAATTTCTGATGAGTTTGGAAACCAAAACAAACTCAATCCGGTTACTAGTTGTATAAGCTCGAGTCGATTCTCCTTTAACCTTAGGTTTCTACCTAGACCCTGTAGGTTAACGACTTGAAGACTTCATTGGGATTATGAAGCCAGACCCAACTATTTTCTCTGCAGTTGCGTGATCTGATCTCGCTGTTTCTATCGTATTTTAGTACAATCGTAAGATTGGCTTGAGATTAATTTCTCCGATAGGAAAGATAGAAAAGTAGTCACAAACATCTCCGTCTCATCATTTGTGATTCCACAATATCTTATTTCGCTAGTCGATTAAGATTATTGTAAGGTGATTGATAATTCTAGGATGTTCTTCGGGAATATAAGTCTGGGTTATCGATTGGTTCCTTTTCACCTTGATTTATCAAAAGACGGAACAAAACTTGTAGGTATTTCTATGGGAGACAGATTTATCTATTCATGTAGACTTTTCTGTGTGATACAAATTTGTTTATTAAAGTCTACGACTTTGGGTCGTAGCAACTCTTAGTTGTGGGTGAGATATCTAAGGGAATCAAGTGCGTAGTATCCTGCTGGGATTAGATACGTAAGGAGCGCAACTGTACCTTAGATCAGTGAGAGATTGATTGTGGTCAACTACAGTCCAGACCGAAGTTAGTTTGTAGTAGGTTAGTGTCTGTAGCGGCTTAATACAGTGTGTGTTCAATCTGGACTAGGTCCCGAGGTTTTTCTGCATTTGCGGTTTCCTCGTTAACAAAACTTCTGGTGTCTTAGTTATTTCTTTTCCGCATTATATTTTTTTATATAATTGAAATATCACAGGTTGTGCGTTGAATCAATCAATTGGTAAATCCGACCATTGGTTGTTGATTGAAATTGATTAATACTTGAACATTGGTCTTTGGTACCGTTCAAGTTAATTTCTCTTGTATTCAATTAGACTCGTAAATTTCTATTTGGTTGAGTAAGTGTTGAATCGAGAAATTGAGATATAACTCTTTGATATACTTTTTATTAAGATTGAGTCTGACTGTCTAGTTGATTCTCTTAAAAGTATATTGGAGTTAGTCTATACAGATTGCTAAGTGAATTATTGGGTGAGGTTGTTGTACCCCCACTTTTTCACCTACCAACTTGGGCTAGAACTTAATCCCGCTAAATCAAAAAGTCATACAAACCATAAGGGTTCACATCATATGAGATCGAATATTAAGGTTATGAAAACCGAAATCAGACATCCCATAAACACATAGCAATAATATAGACATTCAAGCACAGGCTATGTAATCAGAAACTATCACATGAAAATTTATAAAATAATAATTTTATTCATTGTAATTGATAGTTTTATTCAAAAATAGACCTTATACAATAATGGAAATAAATCAAAAACTGATGTGTATTTTTCTTTCTTGAGACTTTTAAGAGGTAGAGCATTCCTTGTCATCAAGTATTTTTTGACATCCTTTTTCTATTTCTGATTCTTGGTTACCTTTACCCTTCCAAAACTCTGATTCAATGTTTAGAATACCTTTAAGAGTTTTTGGATCTTTTCGAGCAACAAAGGCCAACTGCTTCTGAAAACAGTCAATTTGTCTACCAAGTGTTTTAAGATGAACCAGAAGAGACTTGTTGTTAGAATCCGGTGAAATTCTTTCAACTGTTTTATTTCTGGTTTGACCTCCAATCATTTGACATATAGTCTTTTTAGAGACAACATTAGTGCTTCTCATGTCATCAAAGTCATCTCCCATGATAAATTCACAGATTTTGGTAATTATACATGGAAAACCAAGATGTCTCTTGATTCCTGGAGATGAAATAGAATCTTATATCTTAATCATTTGGCTGACAATGATTCCACAGAGATCAATTTGAGAATATTCTTTCAACCGAAAGCAGACGAATTCTGCAAAATCCTTATCCCATACTGACTTATCTCTTATACTTGCAAATAGAGTTGCTATTGCAAGTTAACCGAAAACCCTTAGATGAAAAGGTATATCATTTGTTGGTAATCTACCATTTTCTCAGTCAATCGTTTTTCCAATGAGACGTGTTGAAATGGTATCATGTTCAATTTCAACTCTGGTAATCAGGTGATTACATTCCACATTGTACTTGATGATAGAAATCGTCTTACGATCGACATAGTAGAGTCCACGGCCAACAAGTGTAACAAAGTTAAGTTTTTTATGATCAACATTGTGAATATTTTCATAGAAAATTCTTACCATATCAGGTGAATATTTTTCAAAATCAAAAAGCTTTCCCCAGTTCTGATCTTGAACAAACTTCACATAATCCTTATCTTGGACTTCTGGATCAAATCTCTTTTCAGCAGTAAACTCTATTCTCTTGAGAGTATTGTATTTCTCAAAACATGATTTATCAACAAACGAGGTTAATTCATGTTCATCTTCTATTTTGTAAGGGAATCCGATCCTTTCAATATCATCGTATCTGACACGATCATCAGAAAACTCATTATTTATTGATTTCCTTTTTCTCATACTTCCAAAAATCAGTGGAATATGAAATAACCTAGTTTCGGTTCCGGACAATTTCTCCCAGGATGTTTGTAAAAACAACACAAAATAATCTTCTTTTATAAGGAGTGAAGATATCAAATTCCGGAAATAACTAGTTTTAGGAAAATTTTCCAAAATCGAAAACCTTGACTTGTGGGGAAACAATTCCGATTTTGTATCTAGGTCTTTCTTTTGGAAAACCGATTTTTCATGGACTGGATCTATATTACGGATTAATCCTATATTCATGTCAAAAAATTTGTTTACTCTATCATTACCAAAACCTGATAATATCTTTTGAAATTCACTCAAGAATTTTCCAATAGAGTATACAAAAAAAAATTTGAACATAACAAGATATTTGTTAATAATATCTTTATAATCATATTTCAAGTAAAATTTTAAAAGATCACTTGCTTCATTAAAACCGTTGTGGGGTGTATGAAGCAATCCACTATTAATAGAATAATTAACTGAAAAATCACTCTTTGTAACATTACAAAGGTTCAAAAATCGCAACCTAATCAGCGATACATTGACAGTCTTTGATCTGAAAATGTACATACATATATTTGGGTAGTAAATCCAAAATACGTTTAAGATCCCAGATTTTTTAAAAATTGAATAGTCATGGTTCATACAATGAAAAATCTTATGTGGAATCTTATGCATTTTCAAGATACAACATGTCATATAGAGTATTGTATCATTGTTACTAAACTTGTTAGTAATCAATATCATGAGATACAATTCTATGATATCTGAGGAATTATGTAGGTCAACCAAGACATACATAAGCATAATCTTAACTCCTAATAAATTTAGGAACAAGATCATCATATACTTCATTCGTGTCTTCCACCACGAGTCTTTGAAGTAGTCAAATCCTTCTACTACGTTAACTGAATCAATAATTGGATTCAATTCTTATAGGTTGGATCGCACCAAACACAAATTGTTAGATCTTTTTGTGTTTGCCTGCTCTGATACCAATTGAAAATACGAGGGTACCTAAATACACCACAATCTTTAAAATATCCACCTATAAGTCCTCTTATCGAAAGTGATTGTCTATGGACAAAGTCGAGACAATACGAAAAATCGGTATTCACACTTTGTGTGATCATCTATAGATACAAGATCGAGACAATACAACAATCAAAGTGTGATTACTTGATAATAGGTTCGGACTTAACCAAACTTTATATGATCACTATCAAGTAATACAGAGTTAACGTTTGTGTATTTTACTTTTAATTATAATAAACAATTATAATTGCGGAAATAGAAAAGTAAAAGACACAGCAAGATTTTGTTAACAAGGAAACCGCAAATGCAGAAAACCCCCGGGACCAAGTCCAGAATTAAATACTCTCAGAATTAAGCCGCTATACAAAATCTAAACCAAACTTCGTATAGTTGAGACCAAGCAACTAAACCAAGTTCACTTAGTTTCTTCAATATCCATGCGCTTCCGACATTCAATAAGTGCACGCACTAGAACAATTCCTTTGGATCGTATTCCAAACAGTAAAGGAACAACAAATCTGTTTGGTAAAACCTCTATTGATTCTTTTTAGTAAAGATATCTCAAGTCATATGCAAAGGCTCTTCCATTTAAACTAATAAACTCCTTTGCTTGGTTAAATAATTATATCCAACAACTACCGAAGTAGCATAGTTTAGATTTGCAATCAATCAATATAGAATCCAGCAAGAAATAATAAAGCGATGCCAATCTCACGAAACTAATCAATCGAATAAATCTGATTCTAGTTGGATCCCAGCCGATTAAGGTTTATGCTACACAAAGATATGAGAAACCAATCAGAAATCTTCTCCATCTTCAAATCTTCAATTAAACACGCACAACACCACTTGAATCTCTTGTGATCAATCACGCATAGAACGGAGTCTGTTAACAATCGATTATCACAAGATGTCTTTAGATCTACAAACATTTCTAAAGATCCCGTCGACACTTCGATCTAGTTTGAGTGAATCTTATATCAGAAGAGAAGATTCTCAAGAATAAACAAACTAGGTGCAATCAAAGTTCAACAATCGTTACTCAATCGAAAACCAATAAACTGCAATTATCTAGTTTCCCACCAACGGTACTCATAGAGCTTCTTGATCCCACAAAAGTCTTTAAATGAGCGGTCGTAAGAGATTTCGCCTAATCAGGGTACTTTCTTCTCCGGATAGATGGCTCCACCAGAAACAACAAAAAGATGAAGTTTGTCTGCCTCTTAGGATAGTTTGCTAGAAATGCAAACTTAGGTATTTATAGACCAAGGATGTTTGGACACCAAGGAATTTCCAAAACCGAATATTCTCAAGATATGCCATAAATGCCCAAATCGGTTTTCATAATTCCTGAAAATGCTTTGTCCAATATTTTCCGAAATCTCTCAATTGGAAAATATCCAATTAGTAAATGCACATTACTAATTTTTATTCTCTAGAGATGTGCATTTAATTGCTGGTAATTAAAGCATATAAAACTAACAACCTTAATTAAAAGATTCTTAATTTATTTCGGACCGGGATCTCCTTGAGTAATTAAGGAATATCTTTGAACAATAAAAGATAAGAGTTACTGTTCGTATTCAAAGTATGTTGACATCTTTTTCTTTGTAAATCCTCTTTCATATTTACAATCTTTGAATCGATTATACCACACTTCCAAACAAGTTTAGAATTGGTTCATCTGTATTCCAAGAAAACTATGTGATTGGTCAAGTATCAAATCACAATCATGGGTTCAATCGGTTCTACCAATCACAAGGATCATTTCTACCTCAATATGGATTACTTGTGATCGAACACACAAGTTACCAGGACCGGTTACATCAGTTACCAGGATCGGTTACGTAAATTACCAGGACCTGTTACCATATTCTCATGGTATTGCTTGTGATCGGTTACACAAGTCACTAGGATCAGTTACACCAATAACCAGGATCGGTTACACCAATTACTAGGACCGGTTACACCAATTACAAGGATCGATTACACAATTCTTTTGTGATCGGTCACACCAATTACTAGGATCGGTCATACCAATTACAAATATCGATCATACCATTTCAGGTGATTACTTAGGATCGCTTACACTAATTAATAAGAACCAGTCATACCAAATCATAAGTCAGGCACTGTGATTAGTTATACCAAGATACATAACAAGTTATGATCGGTTCTATTAACTCACACATATTGGTAATCCAAAGATATGCAATGAATAACAATACCAATAAGCCTAGCGATTTCCCTTTCGATTCATAAAACAAATTCATGAATGTACTTCCTTTAAACAAATTTAAACATTTTTTCCTAGGATGAAATCTTCGCCTATAAGGATTCGCAAGCTCGTCAACGTTATTAGATCGGTCAAGAGACGATTTAATCACTAATGACTCGATTAATTAAATATGAATAATACTTAGTAGAAATTAATCAAGCAATATTTCAAATACGAAACTAGCACCATTGGATAGATCCCGAAAAATTATGCGAAATGGACTACTAGAACGCGTCATTCGGATATCGGACGAAAAAGCTATCACAGACGGAAGATGGTGTGGAAATTAGTCAAACTTCCGTAGACTCGGCCGTGGACCTCCGACCGTTGACTGTACCTACATTTTGACCGAACCTTCCTCTTGTAAAAGAGTGTCCCATAGTATTTTAAGTGGTTAGTATTAGTGAAGCTTAATTAGGTTAGATCACATAATTAATAGTTAATTGTGTTTAGATTAGATAAATCACCTGATTACGTTGGTTAATGCTATAGATATTTTTGGTTTGAAAACTTATCTTATTTTCTTCAAGTAGCTGGTGTCGGGTTAGAAGGAGTAGGAGGTGTTTGACAGGAGGAAAGTCAGAGATTTATTTATATAGTTTGAGAGAAATAAAAATGGGGAGGGAGAAATTATTACAGTGAAATATTGGAGAGGAATGTGTATAGTTAGTTTGAGAGTTTCTTGAGAGATAAATTTCATATGATGATGAAGGAAATCTTATGAGTTGTTGATCGTTATGAGAGTGATAGTTAGAGAATAAAGATTGGAGAAACAAATGAATGGATAGAGAAGAGTAACAATAGTAGTAAGAGATGGAGCATGAGTTTGTATGATGAAGATGATGTGATCTAAGCTAATCAAGGGTAAACCAGTGGACCGCGGATTTTGAGGTAGGCATGGATTGTCATCAAATCAGGTGGGAACTTGTAACCTTCTTGTAATCATTGAGTTTCTTCTTTTTCGAGAATGGTGTGCTTTTACTATCTATATGAATGTATTCCGTGATTGCATTATACGATGTTTGCTTTGCATGTAATTTTGTGTATCTAATATGCGTTGTGTGATTTTCCCCGCGAAGAGTGTCCGTGTTTCCCCACGGATCTTAGCTAAGTTAAGTAGGGCGGTAAGTCATCCGTTGGCAATAGTATTAGTAGGGCGGTAAGTCATCCATTTGAATATTATTATAACTATTTCATTTAGTAGGGCGGTAAGTCATCCGTTTGAATATTAATGCTTATTAAGATAGTAGAGCGGTAAGTCATCCGTCGGCAATAGTATTAGTAGGGCGGTAAGTCATTCGTTTGTATATTATTATATACTATTTTATTTTTGGGAAATCACTTGTATGCATATTATACTTGTTTGTCTAACTTTCTGATCTTGATGGTAATATTCTGAATCATGGTTTATATGGGCACTCTGTGTGGACGATGTTATTATTATTGATTAGGGTTGCTTTCGCATCGTCTTTTCCAATGATTTTGGCGAGGTTAGAGTGACACTTGCTTCATGATGCATAAATTGTTGATTGATTAGTTTCTTCTTGTTTCTTTCAACTTATATTCCTTTAGAACTGTGAAGCATGTTAGTGATTACTTGAGAGTTACATGTTTCCATTGAGAACCCTTTTGGGATGATGTGCTCACTTGTTCCCACTTCAGTTTTCAATTATCAGAAGAAAGGGTGCAGTGAAGATATCCGTTTTCGTAGTTTAAAGCGTTACCGAACTAAGTTATGTTCATGTATCTTTTATATATATATATATATATATGTTTTCTTTATTTATTGTAAAACAACACACAAATATATGTATATCATTTGGGAGTTTTTCATCTATTGATATCAGAGTGTTTGGGTTTAACAGTTTGGGTTTGGTTTTAGTTCATTTTATGTGATTATGATTCTTAAAATCGTTGATCTGGAATTGATGCTTCAATTAGGTTGTAAACCTATTAGCTAAGCAGGTTTAGTAAATGGGGCGTCACATCACCTTTTACCATACACATAATCACAATAGCATTCATACGATTATGTCGATGTCATATATACGAAGTTCAAAAAATAAGCGTTATACTTTGTATTCTAATTCCTTAACACTATGATCATGTGATCATGTCTCACTACTAGAGTATAATAATCATTCACAGCTTCGTAGTTTTGTTTTCAATATAGAACGACTTGAAAGATACGTTAGAAATGAAACAGTTCAAGTCAATATTACTAATCTCAAGAGGAAGGATGATGTCGTCGTTGTAGCTTGTTACTTCTTCATATTCTTCAGGTCTTCGAGTAATACTTGTATGTCTCATAATCATAGACTTTCTAGTCTAACCTATACGAAGTTGTCTCTAGTACATAATCAAGCGACTCTTATATGAGTTTTGGTTCACTAAAATATGACAACCAAACTTGACATACCAACGCTTGGTGGGTTCAACCGAGCTATGCTCTAACAGTAAGGAACGCGACTGTACCTTAATCGGTGTGAGACTTGGTTTGGGCTCAACTACATTCCAGTCTGAAGTTAACTTAAAGTAGGCTAGTGTCTGTAGCGGCTTAATACAGTATGGTGTTCAAAGATGGACTAGGTCCCAGGGTTTTTCTGCATTTGCGGTTTCCTCGTTAACAAATTTTTTTGTGTATGTGTTATTTATTTTCCGCATTATACTTGTTTATATAATTGAAATATCACAGGTTGTGCGTAGTTCAATCAGTTGATAAATCCGACCTTGTTTGTTGGATATAACTTGATTGACACTAGGGCATTGGTCATTGGTACCATCCAAGTTATTTGTCATATAAATTAGGCTCACGGATTTCTATCTGTTTGATTTGCTGATTGCATTGAGAAATATAGATAAAGCTCTTTGATATATCTCTTGATTGAGCTCGCTTTTAAGTTGGTGCTCGCGGAATTATATTGGAGTTTAGTCCATACAGATTTCCGAACGAATTATTGGGTGTGGTTGTTATACCCCACGCTTTTTCATAAACATTCCTGAATAACATCAATGACACATATTACTGTTCCAGGCTATTTTCGAATGATAAACTTGAATCATGATTTGGTTCCGAACAATAAAAAAAATTCCACCGAAATTTGATCATGTATGAACAAATGTTCATTAAGTTTAGTCATTCTATTTCGAGAAATTCGAGCTAATCTAATTAGTTATGCGACAATCGTCTCAAGGATAGAAAAGTGAATATAACTTGAGAAATAGGTGGTTCAATCTTCACTTACCTTTTGTTGATGAAGTTCTCCAAAAGCTTCGGTTGATCTTCGCCTTCAAACGGTAGAACGCAAATGATGACTGGCTCGTTTCTCAAATACCTCTATCCTAGACCGAGACTTAACTAATTGGAGACTACAAATCAAGATATAGTTTTGACAACAAGCTTAATATAACAACATTTGTGAGTTCGACCGAGCAATACTCTAACAATGAGCATGATTCTCAATCAAGTGTTTATTAGTTATAGACTTTATACTTGATTTCAGGAAAGAATTACGAGACCAAATTCCATTGACCCTTTTTGAGAGATTATTCTCAACATCTTGTTGTACGCTAACCAAGTCATTTATAAGTTTAGCTTTACTTTTCTTATTTCGACTCATGTCTTATAGGTTGGATCGCACCAAACATAGATTGTTATATCTTTTCGTGTTTGCCTGCTCTGATACCAATTGTTAAGAAGAGGGTACCCAAATACACCACAATCTTTTAATTTATCCACTTATAAGTCCTCTACCCAATGTGATCGTCTATGGATTGACTCGAGACAATACAAAAAATTGGTTCACGCTTCGTATGATCGTCTATAGATACGAGATCAACCCAATACAATAAAAAAATCACTTGTGTGATTGACTATGGATACAAGATCGAGACGATACGACAACAAAGTGTGTACCTGATAATAGGTTCGGAAATAACCGAAACTTTATAGGATCAATATCAAGTATTACAGAGTTAACGTACTTGTTATTTTTACTTAATTATAATAACAATTATAATGCGAAAAAAATAAAGTAAAAGATACATCAATATTTTTTTAACGAGGAAACCGCAAATGCAGAAAAACCCCGGGACGTCCAGTTTTGAATACTCTCAGAATTAAGCCGATATACAAAATCTAATACCAACTTCGTATAGTTGATACCAAGCAGACTACCCCTAGCTACTTAGTTCCCTCAGTATCCTTGCGCCTTCGACTTCTAGAGTCACGCATGTGAATAGCAAGTCCTTTGGATCGTATTCCAAACAGCAAAAGAAGAATCTATTTGTTAACCACTCTAATCAATCTTGCGAAAGATATTTGATGAGTCATTGACAAAGGCTCTTATGTTTAATATAATAAACTCCTTTGTCTGGTTAGATCAATCTAAATATTGATTACCAAAATAATCAAGTTTTAGATTCGCACTCAATCAATATAGATCTCAAAGAGAAACTATAGAGAGTTTTCGATCTCATGCAACTAATCAATCAAGTCTATCAAAGATAAACCGATTCTAGTTGGATCCCAGCCGATCAAGTTTTACGCACTAAATCCACAAGATACGAAAACTAATAAAAAATCTTCTTCATCTTCAAAATATTATATTGCCTTCAAATACCTACACAACAACACTTGAATCCTCTTGTGATCAATTACACACAGAACGGAGTCTGTTAACAATGGATTATCACAAGATGTCTTTAGATCCAAAGATGGTTCTAAAGATCCCGTCGATACTTTGATCTAGTTTGAGTGAATCTTATATCAGAAGAGAATATTCTCAAGAATAAACAAACTAGGTGCAATCAAAGTTTCAACAACCGTTAGTCAATCAAATAAATAATCAAAAACTAATAGCACTGCAATTATCTAGTTTCCCACCAACGATACCTTAGAGTTTCTTGATCCCACAGAAGTCTTTAAACGAGCGGTCGTAAGATATTTCACCTAATTAGGATACATTCCTTTCCGAATAGACGGCTCCACCAGAAATAACAAGAAATGAAGTTTTCCTAGCTCTTAGGATAGTTTGCAAGAAACGCAAACTCAAGTATTTATAGACCAAGGTTGTTTGGACTACAAGGAAATTCCAAAACTGAAAACATTCTCAAGATATGCATTAAAGTACCTAAATTCGGTTTTCCTATTCCCAATAAATGTTAACCAATATTTCCGAAAACTCTCATGGAAAAACTTCTATTATTAGTCTAGCACATTAACTAATAATATTTTCCATAGGATATGTTTTAAATGCTGGTAATTAAAACATATATGATGAAAATCATAATTAAATGCTTTTCACTTTTTCGGACCAGGGATCACCTTGAGTATTAAGGAATATCTTTGAACAATAAATGATAAGAGTTATGTACATGTTCAAAAATGTCGACATCTAGAAGTTTCTTAGCAAACCCTAATTCCAAGCTTCACACAAAACTTACAGAGATATGTGAATATTGGAAACTCGGTTTTGCATCTTGGGATAAGTTGTACCAACCTCATAATGTAAGTTTTGATCGGTTATACCATGTTTCCCAAACCAAGTTGTGACCGGTTACACCTTGCTTCCCAGAGGTAGCTTGTGATTGGTTACACCTTACTTCCTGAGTTAGATTGTGATGGTTACGACTAACTTCCAATTCATCTTGTAACCGGTTATAACTTGGTTCCCAAAGTAACTTATGGCCGGTTACAACTTGCATTCCAATATAGCTTGTGATCGGTTATAACTAGATTTACAATTAAGCTCATGACCGATTGAAACAAACTATATTATTTAGGCTATGACCGGTTATACCATAAATCTCAACAAGTTAAGATAGGTTCTACCAAAGTCATCTTCCATTGGTCATCCAAAATATACTCAAAGAATAACAAGACCAATCATGATTTCCTTTCGATTATGAAACAAGTTCATAAATGTACTTCCTTTAAACAAATGTTATAAAACATTGTTTACTAGGATGAAATCATTCCTATATAATGCACACATAATCAAATAACTATATACAATAGCTTATGTCGATGTCGTACTTACGAAGTTCCAAAAGATAAGCATTCATATTCCGTAATATGTTTTCCTTGACACTTTGATCATACTATTATGACCAAGTCACATCACTAGAGTATTATATACAATATGTACAGCTTCGCATTGTTATGTTTCAATATAGAACGACTTGAAAGATACGTTAGGAATGGAAACAAGATCAAGTCAATATTACTAACCTCAAGCGGAAGGATGATGTCGTCGTTGTAGTCATTACTTCTTCACATTCTTCAGGTCTTTAGAGTAATACTTGTATGTCTCAACATTCCTAGACTTTCTAGTCTAACCAAAACGAAGTTGACTCTAGTATTTAATCAAGCGACTCCAGAAGAGTTTTGATACTAAAATATGACAACCAATCTTGACATACCAACCCTTGGTGAGTTCAACCGAGCTAAGCTCTAACAAACTCAGTTGAGCACGGTTCGTGAACCGGATTCATCAACCGCTAGCCTTTAAAATCAACTTTCAAATTTTTGTTCACGCCGGTTCGTGAACAGTCCTCAAATGAACTTGCGGTTTGCGAACTGGTTCGCCAACCTCCTGTATTTCTGAAACTCATATATCTATGGTTTGCGAACTGGTTCGCCAACCTACCATGAGTAGAAATATCAATAAAGTCAATATTTTTCTCTTATAATGTTTGAAACATTCCTGCATGATAAAATCATTTACTTGGGCAATTTTCAATTGATCCACAAATTAATTCACACAATAAATTGTTTAGAACTAATATTGTTAAGGATCGTTGAACATCTTTGCTTAGAATCGTATTTCGAGATTTTTAACAAGACAAGCTTGACTCAAAACTTCTTCTTTGTAAGTCTACTAGAAGTCATACGACATAGTCTCAAAAAGATAGAATGGTAAGATAGTGAGTAAAATAGAACGGTTCAGTCTTCACATACCTGATACAGATGTTCTCCAAATTTCTTCGTCGATCTTCAGTCATTAAGGGTGATGTAGGACATCTAGACCAAGTCACCCATATTTGACATGAGAGTCAAACCTTATTCTATTTCTAGTATTGTTTCTTAACTTATGATTTCCCTGTTCTAGAACTTAAAGGTTTCCTAGTTTAGCTTGTTTTCCCTTTTCTAGTTATTTCCTTTTTCTAGTTATAATACTTTCAGGAAATAGTGAAGTCTATATAAGAAGGTTTAGTATTGTAGAATTGATACACATTCAACATTCTTACTTGATTTATTAAAGACTAGGTATGACCCGTGCCCTCTTTTGGGTTGGTTTGGTGATGATTGTTATGGGAAAACAATTAAGGATTGGTGCCATAATCTTTCTCAAACTGATTTTGAAACTATTAATTAGATTTATCAACACCAACTAAGGAAGTCCTCTAAACATGCAACAAATGGTTCCAAGAGGTTAATTTCTCAGTACCATGGAACATGGGATTTGCACCATAATTTGTTACTAAAAGTTTGAGGGAAACTATTGGTAATTGAGATATCCATCATACTAACAAAACTTGTAAACGCAGTACCCCGAATGGGAACACATAGAAATTCTAAATTTTGGAATAAAAATAACCTGTCAATTGCATTTTTACAGATTACAAATGTCGGATCCTTTATTTATTTTGGACATTCTGCGGAATGAGTTTAAAATAAGCTCTGAAAAAGGATTTGTTCATTCTTTACAATAGTAGTTATAAACAACGCTCCTGGTCTCATGCTTCGTGTCATTTTCCTTCAATAAAAATCTTAATACTCATCGCATTTTAGCTGCCCTTTCAAGACGTGAAATACTCTCATATAAACATTATGTTATGTTCATTAATGTAATTACCTTTCCTTTCCCAGGAAAATGTCTGGATTTTCTTGCATAAATTTTTTTTAGTAAACAAATTTTAGTTCGTGAATTAATATAGGGAAAGGGCGAATGGGCAGTCAATGAAAGATATAATAAGTTGTAACCCAACCAACCTTGGACCATCTTTTGTGAGACCTCCACAGTTAAGTGTTTGAGAGAACGAAAACAGGGTTCTTAGTCATGACTTTGGAAACGGGTGCCTTCCATTCAAATAATTTCAAAATAGAGTGTGAAGAAAGCGTGCAGCAGGCCAGTAAGGCCTTACACAGTTATCAAAATAGGTAATGAGCATTAGGAGTCTGTTAAGAACAAAGGGTCAAATCTCCGAGCACTCAGAAACTTACATCCCTCTTGTATAGTCGTGCTTTATGGTATTGTCATCGTCTTTGATGTCATAGATCTCTTTACTGTATGCTCAATAATCTCATTTTGGCAGACCGTTTCGGCGACTTTGTTGGTTATCATTGCATAATAAAACATATGGATATCGTCTGTGTGTCACTCGCACTGAGATACCCAATGATGATAAAGTTAAGGATACCCTTCGTATGAATGTATTCTCCCGTTTTTTAATTACCAGTTAAGATGGTTTCTTGTCACTCAACCCTTAGTCTCCGTACATTGCAGATCCCGGTTTTTGCTGCACTATTTCTTAGCTTCATAACCGGGAAACCAACCTTGCCAAAAACATTTCTTTTCGTCACAGACACCAAACTTGCTAGTTTGAGGAGTCTTTGATAAGAAACCAACTCCCTATGTTTGCATCTCACTTGCAACGTCGTTTTAAACCACTCATCTTATAAGACTGGTCACCCCATAACTAACCTTGCAGCTCTCTTTTGAAAGGGTTAATAATGGAAGCTCCGTCACTTTGTCAGGCGCCAGGTACGTGTAGAAACGCCCTTGGTAAATCTTCAAAACGGCAGCATTAACCGCATTCACGTCATCATTTTTCACTACAACATTTCTACTTTGATAAGAAACCAATTCCCTATTTTTGACAAGGCAACGTTTTTTTTTTTTTTTTTACTTTTCCTTCTGTAAGCATGGCACCCCATAACTAACCTTGCAGCTCTCTTTAAAAAGTGTCAATAATGGTAGCACAACATATTACCACATATACGCATCCACCATTCAGTTTGATACTGTGAGAACATCCCAAAATGAATACTGTGCCATGTAGTTGTTGTATCCATTGAAAAGTTTCTTTTCCTTTTGTGCAAACCTCCATATGAATTTGGACTCTATCCTCGAAAGCCCTACCAAGTACACATAAATCAATATACTCTTAAGCAAAATAAGTCACAGAATTTCTTGAAGGAATTATGCTGGTTAAATTGTGTAAACAAATAAATCAGCATTTTAACAAAACGAACTTGTATACATTTCTAGTCCAAATTATTCATTTAGACTATTTAGTTGTACATCATTAATTTTGCTGAACCCATATTATAATGCATTTATCTTCCTTCCATCTCCATTTTCACTTAGGATGTTGAAGTCTAATTACAACAACAACAAAAAAAAAAATCCCCATGCAATTGTTACTGACTGGAATTCAGAATGAAAGTTTGCCAACACAATAATACCTTTAGGAAGTTATGTAACCCACTGTCCTGTCATTTCTTCATCGAATACCTTAAGTTGTCTTTTCATTTATATTTTAAATTTTTGTATCATCCTAGGGTTGGGTTCCTGCCATTTTCGTTCCTACAAAACATATACAAAGTACGTCAGAAACAATAGGTTATTCGAGTCAAAGAGTGCTAAGTTTGAAGGCTAACATGAGTATCTTTATATGTGGCATATTTATAATACTTTTCACAGGATCACATATGATGATGCAATCTACAGTTTATCGCAATTTCATGCGTAGCTTGCTATAGCCTGATTTAAGGTGAAATGAAAGATAGGTTGTCGACAGTATGTATCTTTCTGCAATTGACCAAACAACATTAATCCAGGAATTACAGGTTGAACAATTTCCACATGAGATCCTTTAACAAAGAAGGAATTATAAAACCGAAAAATAGGAAGGCAGTCTGTAGAAAGATTTGCATAAGCAAATGCAATTAACCTCATCAACCAAATACTCACACGTACATTATTGCTTAAATTTATCCTAAATTATTTTCAAGTTTATAATCAGATGATAAACTCGAGAGAGCCTCTCTTGAAGTATATAGTAATCCTCCACCATATGTTACACTGTTGCTAAGACCAAATTAAGGCCATCAAGAGTAGATTTTAGATTTGCAGGAATTGTGTTATAAGAATTAGTACATTGTTAAGATGCCAACAATGCATAGTGTTGTTACCTTGAGCGGCTGATCTGAAGTACTCAACATCGACCCACTTGCAGCACACTTTTTTCAATCTTTGAGAAGGATCTTTAAAAGACACAATTGTTACCTTGAGCGGCTTATCTGTAGAAAGATTTGAAACACAATTGTTGAAATTACAAACTGTTTTGAAAGACCTAGTGAGAAAGTTTCATAACCCCAAAATACCTTCAAACTTAACTTTAAAAAGACCTAACAAAATTCGAACACATAAAGTTCCTAATAGCTTATTAAAGAGCTTCAACAAAAACTCCCTAGATAATGAAATAGAGTATCAAAGGGAAAATTAAAAAAAAAATCAACCTGTATAAATGTGTGCGTCCAGGGATGCTGAACAATCAACCAAAACTGGAAATTTGTAAAAAAAAAATAACAACAATCGAATTTAGTGTACGAAAGAAGAATCAACCCTAATTCGAAGAGTAATACCTAAGACAATGAGTTACCTTCGTTTGAACCTCGAATTTGCGAGATTCATTTCGTTGAGAAGAGAAACGCCTACCCTCTACTGATGATGAAGTTGATTTCCATTGAATGCGAATAGTAACGCTCGTGACTTTGAATACAAAATATTAGAGAGGTGCTTCGGGTTTGGGTGAATGAGAAGGGTAATAATGAATGGCAAGGAAAATCGAAACGGCTGGAATCGAAAACAAAGAGTAATGAAAGATTAGGGTGAAAAGTCAAGGACCGTGTCGTAGATCCCCGTTTAATGTAAAAACACGAGAGAGACTGAAAATACTTTTTTATGGCTCAATCCAGACCGTCCTTTATATGTCCAAAATGTAGACGACCGTCCATATGAAAAAACACCATTGTCCCTTATAAGATAGATAGAAGATAGATATTTTATTGAGTTATTATTGTTCTCTAGTTTTCTTATAGATTTTATGAATCTATTGATTTCAAACTAGTTTTCATTATCTTTTGGATCTTTGATCCAAGTTATACGCTTCCGCTACGTTAAGTGGTACCATAGCCTCGATTGAGAGTCTCCACTAACATGGGTGATAAGAAGATTGAAGAGTTGAGGAACAGTTTGAAGAAAGACCTAGAAGCTGATATGCAAGCAATGGGAATCAGTCTAAAAACGGAGTTAACTACAGTGATAGATAATCGTTTTGAGGATTTCAAAGAAGATTTCAAAGAATGGTTGAAAAGACGAGGGTACCCAAATATACCTCAATCTAAAACTTTTCCACTTATAAGTCATTTTCCGAAAGTGATTGTCTATGGACTGAGTCGAGACAATACAACTGATCGGTTCAAACTTCGTGTGATCGTCTATGGATACGAGATCGAGACAATACAACAACAAAGTATGTTTACTTGATAATAGATTCGGACTTAACCAAACTCTAGGGATTGTCTATCAAGTAAAATAGGAATTAACGTTTGTGCGATTTACTTTAAATTATAATAAACACAATTATAATTGCGGAAAATAAAAGTAAATGACACAGCAAGATTTTTTTAACGAGGAAACTGCAAATGCAGAAAAACCCCGGGACCTAGTCCATAATTGAACACTCTTAGAATTAAGCCGCTATACATAATCAAACCAACTTCGTATAGTTGAGACCAAGCAACTAAACCTATAGTTCACCTAGTTTCCTCAGTATCCCTGCGCCTCCAACTTGCAGTAAGTCACGCACTTGAAACAATTCCTTTGGTTCGTATTCCAAACAGTAAAGGAAACACAAATCTATTCGGTAACAACTCTTTTAAAACAACGTGATATGAGTCTGACAAAAGCTCTTCCGTTTAACCAATAAACTCCTTTGTCGGGTCCTTAGATCAATCTCTCAACAACTACCGAAGTAATTTTTAGACTATGCAATATATAATATTAATCACAAAGAAGTGTATTAATGCCGATCTACTCAACTAATCAATCCAATCTATCACAAAGATAAACCGATTATAGTTGGATCCCTTTCCAGCCGAAACAAGTATTGTGCACACCAAAGATTATGAACCCAAAAAGTCTTATTGTCTTCAAATCTTCTTTGATCTTCAATCAGCACCTACACACAATCAACTTGAATCTCTTGTGATCAATCACACACAGAACGGAGTCTGTTACCGTTGGATTATCACAAGACGTCTTTAGATCTACAAACAGTCTAAAGATCCCCGTCGAAACTTCGATCTAGTTTGAATGAATCTTATATCAGAAGAGAAGATTCTCAAGCATAAACAAACTAGGTGCAATCAAAGTTCAACAACCGTTAGTCAATCAAATCAATCGAAAACTAAAATAAACTTCAATTATCTAGTTTCCCACCAACGGTATTAATAGAGTTTCTCAATCTCAAAGAAGTCTTTAAACCGAGCGGCCGTAAGAGATTTCTCCTAATTAGGGTACTTTCCTCTACGATAGGCGGCTCCACCAGTAACAACAAACCTGAGGTAGTTTTGCTGGCTCTGAGGATTAGTTTGCTAGAAATGCAAACTTCAATATTTATAGACAAGGAAGTTTGGACACCAAGGAATTTCCAAAACCGAATATTCTCAAGGATATGCAATAAACACAAAATCGGTTTTCATAACTCCTGGAAATGCACTGTCCAAATATTGACCGAAATCCCAATAGAAAAATCTATAATCAGTAAATGCACATTACTAATTATTATTTTCTAAAGATATGCATTTAATTGCTGGAAATTAAATAACATATAAAAACTAAGAAACCTTAATTAAAAGATTCTCAATTTATTTCGATCCTGGGACTCTCCTTTAGCTATTAAGGAATACCTTTGAACAATTAATGATAAGAGTTACTGCACATGTTCAAAGTATGTCGACATCTTTACTTTGCAAGTCCTTTTTCATACTTACAATCTTGGAACCGATTTGCCACACTTCCAAACAAGTTTAGAATTGGTTCATCTGACTTTCAAGAACTATATGATTGATTATCCTATCAAATCACCAATCATGGGTTTCACGGTTATACCAAAGCAAGTTCGGTTCTACCTCCATGTGATTACTGTGCATAGTCATGCTAGTTACCAAAACTCGGTTAACTAGGTACTAGGATCGGTTCCCCACATACTTATGGTAACTACATGTATTTGGTGCACATGTCCATAGGATCGGTTCCCTCATCTTCTAAGCACTTGTTGCACATGTTTATAGGATCGGTTCCCCCATCTACTAAAAACGTGTCGCACCTCTTACAAGGATCGATTCCCCTCTTGTAAATTTGTTGCACCTCTTACTAGGATCGGTTCCCCAATGGCTAGATAAAAGTTGCTATTTACAAGGCATCGATCATACCATCTTGAGTGATTACTTAAGATCGGTTTCACTAATAAAAGTCATACCAATACATAAGTCAGGCCTTGTGAATAGTTTTACCAAGATACATAAACAAGTTTATGAGCGGTTATACTAAACACACATATTGGTAATTCAAAATAGATTTGCAATGAATAACAATACCAACAAGCCTAGCGATTTCCCTTTCGATTCACAAAACGAGTTTATGAACTTACTTCCTTTAAACGAATGTAAAACATTGTTTCTTAGGATGAAATCTTTACTCATACCCATACATAATCACAATAGCATTCATATGATCATGTCGATGTCTTATATACAAAGTTTAATGGTTAAGCAATAAACCTCGTATTGTAATCCTAATACTATGTCTAACTAGAGTATCATACACAGCTTTGCAGTCATGTTTTCAATATGCACGACTTGAAAGATACGTTAGGGAATGAAACAGATCAAGTCAAATATTACTAACCTCAAGAGGAAGGATGATGTTGTCGTTGTAGCTCCATACTTCTTCACATTCTTCAAGTCTTCATGTCATACTTGTAAGTCTCATATCCTAACACTTTCAAGCTAACCTATACGAAGTTGACTCTAGTATATAATCAAGCGACTCTTTAAATGAGTTTTGATTCACTAAAATATGACAACCAAACTTGACATACCAACGCTTGGTGGGTTCAACCGAGCTATGCTCTAATAATCTTCCCTTTTGTCAATTTTAGTGACAAAACTCTTACATCATATGGATAAACAAATTACAAAAATTCATTATACACATACGCTTGATTCCAAGTTCAACAGCACAAAACCTGCATTAAATTCAATCCTTAAATGCCGCTGCTGGTATTATAATAACAAAGCTAATACTCCCCCTAAAGGTAAGATAGGTAGATTTTCAATCCGCAAGTCTTTTTTATTTTCATGTAGTTCCTCATAACTACGTATCATATGATATGTGACTCCCCCTTAGTCTATTCTTTCACTCTTTTCGTTAGAATAAACGTTTTAGCACAAATGTCCTTTCCCTTAGTGATACAAACTCACAACAAGTCAATATCACTTGTTTACTCCATATATTTCTCCCCCTTTTTGTCACAAAATGACAAAGAAACGAAAAAAATAAAGGACAAACCAAAAGGATCTTACAAATCTCACAAAGAGAATTTGCAAACCTATAAGAGTTGAGCACGAGGGTTTTGCATACCATTTTAGATAACCAATATTAAAACCGAAACTACAAGTAATTTGGTTTTAACATGTTATCTAGGAAACAATTGCCCGAAGCAATTTTCCCTAATAGTTTAGCACTTCAAATATCGACTAATCACCTTAGTTCTTTTGCTAAACCGATTGTACAAAAACAATCGCTTATTCGATAAGACCAAAATAAAGATCATAATTAACTTTATTTTTCTCATCAGGCTCTAATTATTCTCATCAATAACTTAGACCTTTTACTTTTAAACAAGAAAAACACTAGGTTAGTTAACTAGTAATTCTTGTTAAGGCATTCGGTTAGACTTGAATAACCAAAACCTCCACGTTTGATAAGTCTAACTAAGATCCGAAAAACTTAGTTTCTCTTATCCGGAAATCACTTGGACTAAACAAATGATCCCGAAACCTTTTGTTAAGCCATAAAAATCCATACAAACCAAATAAATCAACTTGCATAATCATTTATCTTAACCGGAAGCAATTGAAACAAACATAGACATTATAGCACTGCAATTGCACCGAAATTTTGTAAGCCTAAACAATTGATATCAAACAATAACTAAAGATAACTATAGTTTTTCTTAACCGGAAACAATTGAATCACAATCAAACATCCATACACAAATAATGGAATAAACATCAATTGTACCGAAAATTTTGTTAAGCAAAAGCAATAAATATATGAAATAAAATCATGCTTTTCTTAAACAGGAAAACAATTAACTAACAAGATTGTTACCTCAAATTCCGCATCCTCTTCTCCCCTTAAGATATGTCATTAAGCGCAAGTTCACTTAGAACTCTCCCCCATTGAAGTTGTCATCCTCCCGCCAAAACAAAAGAACAACAACAAAGAGCAACCTTTACCAGAAAAAGGTTGAAACCCGGTTTTAACTATGCGATGCAAAAGTTGAAACCTCGAAACACATATGCTTTTATGCTGAACCAAAAGATTCAACATATTGTGACTTTTTCACATATTGATTCTACAGGAACCTCTCATGAACCTTTGATAAATCCTACCAACATGGGCTAGAACTTAATCCCGCTAAATCAAAAAGTCACCCAAACCATAAGGGTTCACACATTATGAGATCGAATATTAAGGTAAGAAAACCAAAATCAAACATCTCATAAACATTCAAAAGTTCTATAACGCTTATTCATGAAATGTACCGAAAGGGAAATAGTTCTTACATGCATCCTACAATAATGTACATAATATTACTTACTCAGTATTGGACACTAGTCAGAGATGTCCAAATCAGTGTCTTCTTCTTCAGAGGAGGTATCTTGATAACTATCAGAGATAGCATTCAGAGCATAGGTGAGATCTGGATGTATTTCTGTAGCATGATCAATCAGGTCGATGATGCAATTTTTCTTCCTCTCTAGTTTTCTCTTGAGAGATTGTGGATCTCCTTCAATTCTGATAGGAGGAGGAGCATTGAAGACTTGTCCTCTCATTTGGTTGAGGATTCTTTCTCCCAATTTCTTTGGGACTTTCACCCTGGTGTTTGGCCAAACAATTCCAAAGGAGCTACATATTCTTGTGATTAAACAAGCAAACCCATGAGTTCTTCTTCCACCCTTTCGGATAGTAATCATTTGTCTAATCATTAGACCACAGAAATCAAAGTTTTTGACTCCATTGACAATATGATATACAAGTTCAGCAACATCTCTAGTCCACATGGTCTTATGCATATTGCTAGGACACAAATTTGCAGTAGCAAGTTTTCCAAACACTTTTAGATGGAATTCAACATTGTGAAGAAGTAATGAATTACCTGACCATATTCCCCAAATTTTAGATGAAATAGTAACATTCCTAACTCTAAACCTCTCATCCGAACATGGTAAGAAAGTATTCATGTAAGGATAGAGAATTAATTCCGAAGTTACTTGTTTGCTGACTTCGAAAGATGTTGTACCGATCATAGTACGAAAAGTGCATCCTTCAAAATTCATCTCATGCATATTAGCAAAGAAGAGCTTGACAAGGTCCGGTGTTGCCTTGAAAAAACTCTCATGAATGATACCCCATTCAAGTTGATTCACAAAATTCACATATTTCATATCCGAAACATTGACAAATAACATTTCCATGATGGGTTCTTTGATTGAACCGAATTTTCTAGAACATTCATCATCCACAAAATAATTTTGAGAACCAACATCATAAATAAGACTAGGCATATTTTCATAATTGACATTCAAAGTAGAGTAGAGCATAGAGTTCCTACTTGAGCCTTCTCCTCTAACAAAATTCCTACTTCCCTTAGTTCTATTTTCCATTGAATCAACAAGTAGAGTAGAGAGACACTTACAATCGATATAACTTGTTGAGTGTTGAATCTTCTTGCTTGGGATGAATTTGAGCGGATTAAGAACGACCCTTGGTTCCTTTTGAGTTGTGGAATGAATTGACGCACGTTTCTCCTTTTGAATCAAACATGCAACGATTAGAAGGAGAGAAATTTCGAACCCTCTTGAACTGTCAAGATTCTCTTGGAACCGAAGAAGATAGAGAATGAGAAAAGAACATCCTTCTTTGTTTTTTTCACCAAACCCATTTTGTGTTCGGATGTGGATCCGGATCCGAATATGGTCAAACCATGGGTACCGAAAATTTATCATGGGTAACCAATCAAGGTTTTTTTTTGACAAGTATCAATTTGTTCAAGTCGTGAAGGTTTTCTCTCTTTAGGACTTGAACTGAAATTCTCAATCAATTTCACTTCATTTGTTTTTGGCAAATCAAAACAAAAAAATTTAGATTCATTATTGATGTCTATCACAACATCATCTTCAAGAATTAATTCTTTAGAAAAATTGTCAGAATCATTCTTATGATAGATTTCAGATTCTTCGGAGGTGTAATTCATCAAATACTCATGAATGAATCGATTTCCTTTAGAATTATTAGTTTTTTTAGAGATTTCTAATTCCTTGAGAAACTCATCAACCTCATTTTGAACTCTACTACTATCTTCAAGGATCTTGAGTGTTTTAGCCAAAGACTCATCTTCCTTTTCCTTATATATCTTAATCTCATTTCTCAAATCAAAGAGTTGTCTTTCCATTTCGGCAAATTCTGACAGCTTTCTGTTAATTTTGCTTGAAGCATCTTCTGTGAGACTGAGATATAATCGACATTCGTCGAATGTCCAAATTTCTTTGGATCTAAGAGACTCCACAATTTGGTTGTAAGACAACTTAGAGTCATACAATCCTGCTAACACGTTAACCGAATCAGACATAGATTCAATTTCTTATAGGTTGGATCGCACCAAACACAGATTGTTAGATCTTTAAGTGTTTGACTGCTCTGATACCAATTGAAAAGATGAGGGTACCCAAATATACCTCAATCTAAAACTTTTCCACCTATAAGTCCTTTTCCGAAAGTGATTGTCTATGGACTGAGTCGAGACAGTACAACTAATCGGTTCACACTTCGTGTGATCGTCTATGGATACGAGATCGAGACAATATAACAACGAAGTATGTTTACTTGATAATAGGTTCAGACTTAACCAAACTTTAGGGATTTTCTATCAAGTAAAATAGGAATTAACGTTTATGCGATTTACTTTAAATTATAATAAACACAATTATAATTGCGGAAAATAAAAGTAAATGACACAAAAAGATTTTGTTAACGAGGAAACCGCAAATGCAGAAAAACCCCGGGACCTAGTCCAGAATTAGATACTCTTAGAATTAAGCCGCTATACAAAATCAAACCAACTTCGTATAGTTGAGACAAAGCAACTAAACCAATAGTTCACCTAGTTTCCTCAGTATCCATGCGCTTCAAACTTGCAGTAAGTCACGCACTTGGAACAATTCCCTTGGTTCGTATTCCAAACAGTAAAGGAACAACAAATCTGTTTGGTAACAACTCTTTTAAAACAACGTGATATGAGTCTGACAAAGGCTCTTCCGTTTAACAAATAAACTCCTTTGTCGGGTCCTTAGATCAATCTCTCAACAACTACCGAAGTAATTGTTAGACTATGCAATCAATACTATTAATCACAAAGAAGTGTATTGATACCGATCTACTTAACTAATCAATCCAATCTATCACAAAGATAAACCGATTATAGTTGGATCCCTTTCCAGCCGAAACAAGTATTGTGCACACCAAAGATTATGAACCCAAAAAGTCTTATTGTCTTCAAATCTTCTTTGATCTTCAATCAGCGCCTGCACACAATCAACTTGAATCTCTTGTGATCAATCACACACAGAACGGAGTTTGTTAATGTTGGATTATCACAAGACCTCTTTAGATCTACAAACAGTCTAAAGATCCCCGTCGAAACTTCAATCTAGTTTGAGTGAATCTTATATCAGAAGAGAAGATTCTCAAGCATAAACAAACTAGGTGCAATCAAAGTTCAACAACCGTTAGTCAATCAAATCAATCGAAAAATAAAATAAACTTCAATTATCCAGTTTCCCCCCAACGGTACTAATAGAGCTTCTCAATCCCAAAGAAGTCTTTAAACCGAGCGGCCATAAGAGATTTCTCCTAATTAGAGTACTTTCCTCTACGATAGGCGGCTCCACCAGTAACAAAAAAACTGAGGTAGTTTTGTAGGCTCTGAGGATTAGTTTACTAGAAATGCAAACTTTAATATTTATAGACAAGGAAGTTTGGACACCAAGGAATTTCCAAAACCGAATATTCTCAAGGATATGCAATAAACACAAAATCGGTTTTCATAACTCCTGGAAATTCACTGTCCAAATACTGACCGAAATCCTAAGAGAAAAATCTATAATCAGTAAATGTACATTACTAATTATTATTTTCTAAAGATATGCATTTAATGGTTGAAAATTAAATAGCATATAAAAACTAAGAAACCTTAATTAAAAGATTCTCAATTTATTTCGATCCTGGGATTCTCCTTTAGCTATTAAGGAATATCTTTGAATAATTAATGATAAGAGTTACTGCACATGTTCAAAGTATGTCGACATCTTTACTTTGCAAGTCCTTTTTCATACTTACAATCTTGGAACCGATTTGCCACACTTCCAAACAAGTTTAGAATTGGTTCATCTGACTTTCAAGAACTATGTGATTGATTATCCTATCAAATCACCAATCATGGGTTTCACGGTTTTACCAAAGCAAGTTCGGTTCTACCTCCATGTGAGTACTGTGCATAGTCACGCTAGTTACCAAAACTCGGTTAACTAGGTACTAGGATCGGTTCCCCACATACTTATGGTAACTACCTGTATTTTGTGCACATGTCCATTGGATCGGTTCCCCCATCTTCTAAGTACTTGTTGCACATGTTCATAGGATCGGTTCCCCCATCTACTAAAAACGTGTTGCACCTTTTACAAGGATCGATTCCCCTCTTGTAAATTTGTTGCACCTCTTACTAGGATCGGTTCCCCAATGGCTAGATAAAAGTTGCTATTTACAAGGCATCGATCATACCATCTTGAGTGATTACTTAAGATCGGTTTCACTAATAAAAGTCATACCAATACATAAGTCATGCCTTGTGAATAGTTTTACCAAGATACATAAACAAGTTTATGAGCGGTTATACTAAACACACATATTGGTAATTCAAAATAGATTTGCAATGAATAACAATACCAACAAGCCTAGCGATTTCCCTTTCGATTCACAAAACGAGTTTATGAACTTACTTCCTTTAAAAGAATATAAAACATTGTTTCCTATGATGAAATCTTTACTCATACCCATACACAATCACAATAGCATTCATATGATCATGTCGATGTCTTATATACAAAGTTTAATGGTTAAGCAATAAACCTCGTATTGTATTCCTTAATACTATGTCTAACTAGAGTATCATATAAAGCTTCGCAGTTATGTTTTCAATATGCACGACTTGAAAGATACGTTAGGGAATAAAATAGATCAAGTCAAATATTACTAACCTCAAGAGGAAGGATGATGTTGTCGTTGTAGCTCCATACTTCTTCACATTCTTCAAGTCTTCATGTAATACTTGTAAGTCTCATATCCTAACACTTTCAAGCTAACCTATACGAAGTTGACTCTAGTATAAAATCAAGCGACTCTTTAAATGAGTTTTGATTCACTAAAATATGACAACCAAACTTGACATACCAACCCTTGGTGGGTTCAACCGAGCTATGCTCTAATAATGGTTTTCTACTAACTTCATGGGACAAGATGGAAAGAAGGTAATTGGAGAATTATCTAAGACCCAACCTGAAATCGTCCACCACCATTCTTTTACCCTCCTAACACCACCACTCATCTTCAAACCACCCCATCCACTTCCCAACCTTCTTCCAGCCATTTCACCTCCCTAAATAAATCATATTACCATCCATTATACTCTACCCCATCACACTTTACTCGTCCTCCATACCCAACACCACAATTTAAATTCTCTGAAGATTTTAGCAATTATTCTACTCCCCAGAATTTTCACAAATCTTCCACAAAACAACAAGCAATTGATGTTGAAGATTATGAGCCATATTATTATCCTCCGCGACCATGCTATCAAAGAAACATGGGAAATCTACAAGCCTATCGTCCCAAAGCTAATATAACCTCGTTTGATGGACTCCTACACATTGAAGATTTCTTAGATTGGTTGTGTACAGTTGATCGTTTCCTTGATTATATGCGCATACCTGAAGATCAACAAGTAGAGCTTGTTGCTTTCAAGTTTACTAGACCGGCTTCCTCATGGTAGGATCGTCTTCAACTAGAACGAGCCAACCAAGGAATACGATAATTTCAATCATGTCCAGTCATGAAACAACTATTGATTAAGAGGTTTCTACGTCTGGATTACATGCAAACCTTGTTCATCACCTTACAAAATTGTCGCCAAGGTAACCGCTCGGTACAAGAGTATGTGACAGAATTTTCCCGTTTGTTGTCTCATAATCAGCTGAATGAGACGGTTGATCAAACAATCGGATGTTTCATCAATGGAATTGATTGGAGTATGCAAGAAAGGTTAGATACTCAACAATACACTTCTCTTCATGCTGTCATTAATAATGCTCTAAAGATAGAATCTTTCATGTTTTTTTTCACAACCATACCCAAAATCCTCATTCTCTAACCCTAGAAAACCTTTGTTTCAAAGATTTACTACTAGGCAACAACCTTCTCCATACCAGTCCCATATTTCTCCTACTCCCACTACCACTCAATCATCTCCTTCCCAGACCCTACCTGCCACGAAGACTCCACCGCTTCCACCCCGAACTAGTAATGCTCAACCCACTAGATCAAAACCTCAAAACCCTTATGCATAACCAACTGAAATTAAGTGTGATTAGTGTAAACAGCTAGGGCATACATCAAATCAATGTAGGAGTGGGCTATATTGATGACCTAAGAAGAATTTGCTAATGCGAATGAACAAAAAAGTGAAGAAATTCTTCGAAATATCGAAGATATACCTAAATATGGAGAGAAATGAGAGGAATAAGATTATATCGTTTGTGTTATTCGAAATCTATTATCTATTCCTCGTGTAGACGATCCAACTTGTAATCGTCTATTCCCGCATTCAATGTCGTGTGCAAAACAAGATATGTGATATGATCATTGACAATGAAAGTTTTCAAAATATTGTTTCAGCTAGATTGGTGGATCACTTGCAATTATCTACTCATCCACATCCTAAACTATACTCCATCGGTTGGGTTGACGATAACAACAACAAAAATGTAGATTCTCAATGTCTCGTGTCATTCAAAATTGGGACATATAATGAGACGGTGGTTTGTGATGTTATGGGTATTACTGCTTGCCACATATTACTTGGACGACCGAGGGCCATGGCTATATGACGTAGATGTCACTTAACAAGGAAAAGAAAATACATGTTCATTCATCTACAATGGAAATAAAATCATATTGCAACCATCTTACGTGAAACTTAAGCCAAGTTTACAACAAGAAGAGACTACGATGTTGGTTTCCCCGGATATCATGGCAGATGCACAAGAATCGGGTATGCTTTATGCTTTAGTTGTATAACCTTCTACTCCTGACCTTCCTATAACTGTTCCTACTCAAGTGCAATCCTTACAAGATGAGTTTGCATGTGTTTTACCATATGATATGCCCGATTCTTTGCCACCTATGAGAAATATTCAACACCAAATAGATCTCATGCCTGGTGCAAGTTTGCCTAATCTTCCCCACTACCATATGAGCCCTAAGGAACACGATATACTTCGAGGTCAAGTGGATGAATTGATGTCTAAAGGTTTCATACAACCCAGCTTGAGACCATGTGTTGTTCCCACTCTTCTTGAGCCTAAAAAAGATGGAACTTGGCGTATGTGTATTGATAGTAGAGCTGTTAATAAGATCACGATCCGTTATTATTTCCCAATTCCAAGATTAGATGATATACTTGACACGCTCTCCGGTTCCAAGATATTTTCGAAGACTGATCTTAAAAGCGGGTATCATCAAATGATGATTCGACTTGGAGATGAATGGAAGACTGCCTTTAAGACAAATGATGGTCTCTTCGAGTGGATGGTTATGCCATTTGGTTTGTCTAATGCTCCAAGTACATTTATGAAACCTATGAATCAAGTCCTACAAACTTTCATTGGTAATTTTGTTGTGGTTGATTTCGATGATATCCTTATCTATTTTAAATCTGAAGAGGAACATCGCTCTCACTTATGGGATATTTTCAATGCTCTCAAGGAGAATAAATTATTTATAAATCTGAAGAAGTGCCAATTTTTCACTTCTAAGGTTTTGTTTTTGGGTTATGTTGTTTCTGCTGATGGTATTCAAGTGGATGATTCAAAAATCACAGCTATTCGTGATTGGCCTACTCCAAAGACAACATCTGAAGCTCGTATTTTTCATGGTTTAGCTTCCTTTTACCGTCGACTTATAAGGGATTTCGGCTCTATAGCAGCCCCTATTATTGACAGTTGGAAGGATAAACAGTTCATATGGACTTCCGAAGCTAAATCAAGCTTTTAATTGCTAAAACAAAGACTATACTTCTGCTCATATCCTTGTACTTCCTGATTTTAACAAGCTTTTTGAGGTACATTCTGATGCCTCCATATTAGGAGTCGGTGTTGTTTTGTCACAAGAAGGTAAACCTATTGAATTTCTTAGTGAAAAACTTACATAAGCTCGTCAAAAGTGGTCTACTTATGAGTTAGAATTCTACGCGGTGATTCGTGCACTACGGAAATGGAGATATTACTTAATACACAAGGATTTTGTCTTGTATACTGATCACCAGGCCCTCAAGTATATTCAGAATCAATCACCTTCCAATAGAATGCATACAAGTTGGATTTCTACCTTACAAGAATATACGTTCTCTATTCAGCACAAGTCTGGTTTGAACAACAAAGTTACGGATGCACTAAGCCGTTTCACAGATCATAGTGCTCGTGAGTTACTCCTTGTTACTATCCGTGCTGAAGTGATTGCCTTTGACTCCCTTAAAGAGTTATATCCTAACGATACGGACTTTTCCTTACTATGGCAGAAATGCTCCTCCGCACAACAATGTACAGGCAATTTTGTTTTACATAATGGGTTTCTTTTTAAAGGTAGTTGGTTATGCATTCCCGATGGTTCCATTCGTGAACACCTTATTAAGGAGTTGCATAATAGTGGTCTTTCTGGCCATTTCGAGTGAGATAAGACTATATCTCTAGTCGAAGCTCGTTACTTTTGGAATTCTGTCAAAAAGGATGTCCATGATTTTGTGCGACGTTGTATGGTTTTTCAACGAAGTAAGGGTCATGCACAAAATACAGGTTTACACATTCCTCTTCCAGTTCTAGATGCTCCTTGGGAAGATATATCAATGGACTTTGTGCTAGGTTTACCAAGAACCCAAAGAGCTCATGATTTTGTTTTTGTGGTTGTTGATCGCTTTTTAAAAATGGCACATTTTATTCCTTGCAAGAAGACTATGGATGTTGTGACTACAATAAATCTTTTCTTCCGTGAGATAGCTCGTTTACATGGAATTCCCAAGACCATTACTTCTAATTGAGACACTAAGTTCTTAAGTTGGTTTTGGAAGACACTTTGTACTCATCTCCAAACCAAATTACAGTTTAGTAGCACAGCTCGCCCTCAAACAGATGGGCAGACTGAAGTAGTAAACCGATCATTAGGGAATCTTATTCGTTGTTTATCCGGAGACAAGCCCAACAATGGGATTTATCTCTCGCTCAAAATGAGTTTGCCTACAATTCAGTTCTTAACTGGTCTACTGGTTATAGACATTTTCAAATTGTTTATTCTAAGGTTCCTAACCACACATTGGATATCGTCTCTTTACCATCCATTCCTAGTTCCAATGTTGTCACTGATCACATGATTGAGTCCCTACAAGTGCTACATGATAATGTAAAGAAAAACTTCGATGCTGCTAATGCAAGTGTAAACTAGATGTTGATCGTTGATGTCGTTTTCGGTCTTATGAAGTTGGTGATCTGGTTATGGTATAATTAAGAAAGGATCGTTTTCCTACTAGTACCTACAACAAGACAAAATACAAGAAAATTGGCCCTATACACGTTCTCAAGAAGATCAACGACAATGCATATGTTGTCGACCTCCCAGCTAATATGAACATCTCGTCCAAATTTAACGTTAAGGACATCTTTCCTTACTTCCCCGGCGATGACGTTTCTCTTCCAACACCGAACCCGAGGATGAGATCTTTTCAAGAAGGGGGGCCTGATGTAGGACATCTAGACCAAGTCACCCCTATTTGACATGAGAGTCAAACCTTATTCTATTTTTAGTATTGTTTCTTAATTTATGATATCCCTATTCTAGAACTTAAAGGTTTCCTAGTTTAGCTTGTTTTGCCTTTTCTAGTTATTACCCTTTTCTAGTTATAATACTTTTAGGAAATAGTGAAGTCTATATAAGAAGGCTTAGTATTGTAGAATTGCTACACATTCAACATTATTATCTTATTTGATTTATTAAAGATATTTTATTTAGTTATTATTGTTCTCTAGTTTTCTAATAACTTTTGTGAATCTATTGATTTTACACTAGTTTTCATTATCTTTTGGATCTTTGATCCAAGTTATATGCTTCTGATACGTTAAAGGGTGATGACTAATACTCAACTACCAAATTCTAACCTAGTCCGAGACTTTACTTAATAGACTAGAAATCAATTTGTAGTTTTGATCATCTAACATTGACAACAAGCTTGAGATATCAATACTTGTGGGTTCAACCGAGCAATGCTCTAACACCTTGTTTATTTTTTCTTAATGTAAAGCTAGTTCATTGGGGAAGCACTACAAGTATACTAATCAAAAGTATACAATAAGAGACGCTAAAAGTAAAAGCAAGGCTAGAGGAGTTGGTGGAATAATCGAGTTTGATGTTGGGAGTTATGTAGGAGTGCGACGACATATTGGCATCGATAGCATGGAGTAACGCAGCAAGAATGAAGATCTATATCCATCAATAAAATTAGTTAAGATTGACTCATAGCTTGGAAGAACATGATATTGTTCTTCCCATACATTAAAGAGTGGCAGTTTAAAAGAACAAGTGAAGCCTTGTTGGTTTCAAAGGCGTGTGAAAAGGATGCCTTGTCCAAAGAGACGGTGGGATGTCTCGGGTGTCCTAAGTCATGGCTAAAGTCATGCATTTCAGTCGTATTTGCATAAGAGAGTTGCAAATTTATTAAATAATATTTAGTCTACAGTAAGGCGAGTTGAGTTGCAAGATTGCAACATAAGTCGGGGTTGGAGGCAATAAGCTAAGTCAAGCATATCAGGATGATATGTTGGTCATTTGGCGTGTACACTTAGGCACAGAATGACTGAGAAAGGATTTGTGTGTTGATTCAAGGGAATAACAAAAGATTTGGAATAGCTTTTGGGTGTTAAGGTATGAATGAAATGGAATTGAAGCATAGCCGATGATGCAACAGTAAAGATAAAATTATTAGGCTTAATAGCAAGGCGCATAAGCTAAGTGATGGTGTAAGATACAAGGCAGGAAGTTTAGGAAAGGATAAAGGCCAAACAAGTTTGTTGATTTTTGAGAATCAGATCAGACGTGTACAAATGCCAAGGTGGTTCAGGATATCCTGAACTGGTGTTGCATTCACCGAGGATGTTGAATGGATTGGGTAGGGGAGGTTTATTACCATCCAAGTCAGTGAAGCGTAATGATGGTGCATTACTGAAGTCAGTGGCCTAGACAAAGAAGCTACATATCCGACGATGAAGCACAATGATAGTCGAGACAAGAAAGGCTACTTGACATATGCAAGACTATGCGATAGTATTGTATATCCTTGATTCAGAGTTATCCGAGCTCAAGAAAGGAATTAGGGATGCAATGTAAGTCATGGAATGACTTAGGAATTAGACTAAGCATTGGCCAAGGCTTGGACAATGCATATGCAATAGTGGCGTTGGCAAATGCAACATTGTTTTCTATTTCTCGGAAAATGTTAGTGATGATGCACCTAAAGTATGAAGTTGAACTAAGCAGCAGATCAAGGCATGATTGGCATGACTTTACTCGGATGTTGGCATCAACATGATTTAAGTGCATGGCTGATAAACAAGTAGGTGCTACATTTTATACCCATATTTATGTTAGCTAGGACTCAATATTTTTGCTAATAACACATTTTTAGTGCTTTTGTAGAAAGTACGACTGAATTCGATCACCGGAAAAATAAACAGCTTAATTGGCATTTGCGGCAGAGTGGAACCAATATTCACAAGAATTGATGGTTTGCTATTTTTCTAGGGTAATCGAACCAAGCCATTTCAGGGCTACGGATCAAGGCAGTGGTGCAAAGTAACTCAAGCATTAGTGTGCTATGACCTTATATGCTCACTTCACATACCTCACGAAGATAAAGAGGGCATCTTTCTTTACCACATTTCTTTTGTGGTCTGTGAAGTGATTCTTGCCGATGGAGCTCAGGACCCTTTCCAATAACTAGAACAATGGATTCGGAAGTTTATCGCCAGTAAGAAGCTGAGGCTGAATTGATTCTCGGTGGGGTTTAATATATTGATTGGAGACTGAAATTTGAAATGGTGTTTGGGATGTTTGATCGACTGAAAGAAGCTGCTACACAGTTTGAAAATGGGTTTGGTGTAAAGATGGTGTTGCTGCCATGCAGCGAGACAAGGAGCTGGTGAAGTGGGATTCAAGATATCGATTGTGTCAATGGGCTGGATTCAGGAAGATTTAAAAGCAATGGAGGTTGTCTCGCAGGTGTTTACATTGCAAGTTTCATGAGAAGATGGTTGAAATAGTGCTGTGTCGATTGCGTGTATCGGCTGGTCTGAATTTGCAGTGGTGTTTCATTTGCATGCAACAGATTATGCCGAAACAGGAGCAATTTTTGCAGACATAAAAATGAAGATGGGATCGAACTGGTGTTGTGTGGATTAATTGGTTGAACTGTCGCAACCAAGTGAAGAAGGTGGTGATTATCGTGATGGTGAGACTGTACGTGGGAGTTTACAGGTGGTTCATATGGGGCTGTGTCGACTGAAATTGAGTTCAGTCAGGGGTTAAATGAGTTGATTGCAAGCAAGGCCGTACAGAGAAGACACGAGAAGCTTGATGATGGCTGAAATAAGCGCAGGCAATGGAGTTTGTGCAGTCGATGTCTGAGATGAGTGCAGCCGAGTAATGATGGGTTATGGCAGAACAGTTGGTGCTGGTGATCGACTGCACGGTTTTGGATGAATGAAATTTAAGAAGTGGTGCTTGCCGGACTGGGAAGGAAGCTGGTGAAGTATGAAGTGGCCAGGGATTTGGAGTTGGTGATGTGGCTGGACTTGGAAGTACAAAGAAATGGAAAGTGGTGCTGTGGTTCGGATCAGTGGAGGAGTCCGGATTTAGAAATCCGTAGGTAATGGACTGGGCCTGTTGGGCAATTTTCTCTCTGGTCCCATTGAACCCTTGACCTAGGCAACTGTTTGTTTGGTCCCTTTTCAAAATAAATTTTTCTGTCTGGTCCTAGAAATTATCATTTGGTCATAGGGTGTACAATACCCATGTGAGACCAAACTCTCTCTAATTTATTATTTCTAGGACCATATGGTATTTCCTACTTTCGGGAAAATAATCGTTTGGTCCTTTTTTAGGTGGTCCCAAGTCAGTTTGGTCCTTTCAGAAATCACCTTTTCCATTTGGTCCATAATTATTTAAAAATATTAAATGGACCAAAGTACCCTTCTGTGTTAATTCCAACTTATTTTCTGTAGCAGTTCATTCTGCCTAATGAACTATTAGGCATTTTATGAGTCCATTATGTTTCATGAAAATTGTACACTTCATTATATTCTACAAATTTCATTACATTTAAATTCTACAAAAATTTCATTATTAAGAACAAAAAGTCAGAGTTCATTCGTCAAATGAACTCCTGATAAAAACCTATATAAACCAGAGTTCATTTCTGGAATGAATTCCTGATAAAAACCTATATAAACCAGAGTTCATTTCTGGAATGAACTCCTGATAAAAACATATATAAACCAGAGTTCATTCGTCAAATGAACCGCATCATCATCATCATCTTCAACAACAGCAGATTTGAGTTCATTCTTCGTCATCTTCAACAGCAACAGCAGTAATGAACTTTATCAAAATCATCGTCTTCATCGTCTCCAGCAGCAACAACAACAACGAACGCAGAAATCTTAATATTCTTCATCGACTTCAACAACAACAACAACATCAAAATCTTCATTAACAACAACAACATCAAATCGTCTTCATCTTCTTTGACATCTTCTTCTTCATCAAAACAAATTAAAACACATCCATAAAAAAAAAAAAGGATTCAGATCTACTTTACCTTCGAATCGCCATTGTTACACATCCAGATTTCATGGATGTTTTATCGTCTTCAACAACAACATCATAAACAACAGAAACATCTTCGTCATCTTCTTCAACTTCAACACCATCGTCTTCATCAAAATAGATAAAGAAAAACAAGTAGAGAAAGTAGATCTGAATCTAGAGAGGAGAGAGAAAAGAAATCTGAAAATGATTTCTTTTTTGCTAATAAATCCTATATATATTTTTCTGAAAGGGTATTCCTGTCACTCACAGATGAAAATTACATCATCCATGACGTCATCTCGCGTGGGTGTTGTACACCCTAGGACCAAACAGAAAAATATATTTTGAAAAAGGACCAAACAGACAGTTGACTAGGTCAACTGGACCAAACTCACTCTAATTTATTATTTCTAGGACCATATGGTATTTCCTACTTTCTTTGAACACAGAATCAGAAGGGGGCGGAGAGAGAGCCGAACAGAGAATAGGGTTTAGTTTTCGTTTTCCCATTTTCGTTTGCTATTAGCTAGGGATTTATTTTGATTGATTTATGGTTTTTGGAGAAAGCCATGTCTAGCTAATCCATGTTAGGGGTGAAAGGATGAACTTGTAGGTTAATTTATTTTGTGTTCTTGAACATGGTCTCTACCAATTGAACTTAATGATAATGTTTGTAATTCTCTTTCAATGTTTTCCTTCTTGCTATGTTTTTCATGTTCGATGCCATGTATAGTCCATAGTTAGATTAGTAGAAGAACTCATTGAACCTTTGGAATAATTGAATTATGAAATTCATTTGACTATTTATGTCATGTATATCTAGTGCTTACGAATTCTACATTAAGGTGAGAACAAACTACCGTTTGGATAATGATAATTCTTGTCAACGATTCTTAATGAAATATCTTCCGTGTACTAGTAGCATGAGTGAATTAGAGATCTTTATGATTGAATACAAATAACTTACCTACAACGGATTCCCGGAACCTTAACACCTTCACATATTTTGTTACATCTTTTATTATTTGCTTTCTTAATTTCACCAATTTCTGAAAATATTGATTTCGATCAGTTATTCTTGATATTAGTTAGTAATAGTATTTTCACACTCCTCGTGGGAACGACCTGTACTTGCCATTGTCTACTAGTTAGACATTGTGCACTTGCAGTATTATATTGTAGGTTTACCGACCCATCAATGGCCAGGATAATTATAGCGCTAAGATAACTACAGATTGGCTCAGACCAAGATGAGTGTTGCGCTATGATAGCAGTACATCGACTTATGCCAAAACATATACATCGTTATGATGGCTGGATGTTGGCTCAGGCTGTCAGTTACAAGTTGGATGTGCATCACACGCATGCCAAAGAAAAGAGTTGGTTTGAGACGGTTATAAAGTGGCTTTATAACCGAGTTTTGCATTCCCTAACCGTTGAGAACAAGTATGGCATGAATCTGCAAGCCAGCACAAAAGCTAGCAGTTAGAAAACATTGTTGCGGTTAGGATAACTGCCTATGGACAGATGGTTGTTCATAGGCCGTGCAAGTCAGTTGCATACGGATTGGTTATGTTCTTGTCACTATAAAATGCAGGTTTTTAAGTGTAGAGGCACCACATTGCAGTAGAGAGTGTGTTTTAGGATTAATTAGAGAACAAGCATGTAAGTCCATTGGTTGGACATAATTTTTGTAATCTTCCCCTAAGCTAATGAAAATGAGTTTGTTGGCTTAAAGAATTGTCTATATATTATATTGATTCATAAGTGCTTCCCAAATACCGTGAATCATAAACATGGCATTAACCCCTCTTTATAGTATGGGCTACAATTGAAGGAAAATAGAAAATCTAAGTAAATCTTCCGTTCGCGTCAAAAAAAAATAAAAATTCTTCCACTTCAACAAATTTTTCAATTCTTGAACATGTCTCGGCCCTTGTTAGTTCGGTGCGCTCCGTATACTAAAGAAGAAGATGAATCTATTTACAGAAACTATGTTTTTTATTTACTCAGCTTGCTTCAGCAAACTATTCATGGGTGAATTTATGGGCGGTTATTCACGACGGGTTCTGCAATGACACCCGTAATCCGAGTCGTCGTGCTATATGCGACATAGAAAATCGTTTTCGTACAATTAAGAAAGAAGTAAGTGAGTTTGTAGCTTTAACCATACAAGCCAATCGATATAGACTGAGAGGTGAAACTGATGCTGAGATGGTAACAAGATCTTTGGTTGAATGGCGAAGATGGAAAAATATGGCTTTTCCTTTCAAAAAATGTTTCGAAATTCTTAAGGTGTTGAACAATTTCAACCCCTTCTTTGAAGATAATGTAGTCCGCCGTAATTCAGTGAAGCTAATGTAAAACGCTTAATTTTAAACATATGTAATCCGTCGTAATTCAGTGAAGCTAATGTAAAACGCTTAATTTTAAACATATGTAATTTCATTTAATTCAGAACGTCGTGCTTTTAAAACTAATCCCACCTACATGCTCTGGGTTTCTGGGTTGGTTTAGGAAAGACTTCAACGCTGAACATCTAATCCCACCTCCTTTCAATTGTTTTTGTATTTCAGGTATTTCTGAATCCATAAACGAGGGAAAAAGCGTCTCCCATTTACTATTTGATATCCATTCGTCTTGGTTGAACGGTGGCGGCTCTCCTATTCCACTTGGGATCCCACAAATGAAATACAAATCAAGGGGCGTAATTCCTATTACAAGTATAATATCAACCATGATTAATTCTTTTGATTATTTAATAATTATCTAAAAAATATTAAACAATTTAAGTTAAACAAGCTTACCAATTTCAAAATCAATGAAATGGAATGTGTGCGTCGTCGCCCACCACCTTTCTACTACTGTTGTCGGAATTTTATTGTTGTGTCTTCTAGGCTTCACACTATAAAGCGCACACCACGGATATCTGTCAACCCTTTCTCGGACTTGAGGGGGTAAAACTTCATAAATAGCCTTTAAGTCTGAAAATCCACCTCTCATTCTAAAATAATCATCAGACCGATCTTGATGCCTCGAGACATGACCTTGGACTACTGATGGACCAACAACGACACTCGGCGCAGCAAACTCTGCTTCACGATTTTGAGAAAAATCTACACCTGTGGCAGGCCGCGGTGTAGATTAATCCAATTTTTTTTACATTATATACCGCTTTTCTGAAAAATCCGCTCATATCGTATCAAAATTTTTTGATTTAGAGGAGTTTTAGAAGAAGGAAATAGTAGTAGTGTGACAGAAATGAAGTGAGTTTAATCCAATTTATAGGTTTTGAAAATATAGACGTTGGAATTATGGCCGTTGGAGATATGAACATTGGAGACTTAGTATCTCACGCCCGCGTTGATAGGACCAACGCGCGTGTGTCTGTCCAACGCTCGAGTTTGTCTCTTCAACTCCCGCGCTTTTTCTTTAAGCTCCAGCGTTTGTCTCAAGCACGCGCGCTTAGTTATCAAACGCCCAGTGCTTTACCATAGTGGAAAATGCAGTTTGTTCATCCACGTGGCTCAACAAAATAATAAGTTTGTTGATTGCCATAGGAATTGCCCTTACCAAGTTATAATTACGCAGAAAAATTGCAAGGTAAATTTGCGGGTGTGGCAACTACCAAGGGATATTCAAATTAATAATATGATTTAATTTAATATAATATAATAATAATAATAATAATATGATTTCAGGTGATTTTCCTCTGTTGTGGTTAAAAGCTGAATCAATCTCTTTTCTTAGAGCTTCTGGCCCCATCGAGAATATCTAGACCAATAGGAAACCTTCGATTTTTCACACCACCAATATTATGTATCTTCAACCCCACTTCTCCCTCTTTTCTTAATATCTGACGTTTTCCCTATACTACCATCGCCGATTTACAACAAACCCTAACTCCTTGGTCTCTCATAACCTCCATTGCTCTCTCATCACAAAATCACCAATGGTGAACCACAACGGTAGAAGGAAACGTGCTGCAGATGCCATTGATTAGTGTTTTACATATGGTAGAAGGCATACTAGCCTTATGGTTGAACAAACAACCCGCGTAGAAAAAACCCTAATCGGTAAAATCTCTTTACATCCTCTTCCACTGTTATTCGTTGTAAATTGGCTACCATATCTCTGGCATGTAGAATTTTCTTTTTAATTCTCCTTTTTCTTTTTCTCTCGCCGTTCTTCTTAATTCTAATTCGTGTTCTGATTTAATCTCAAATATTCTATGACATATTAAAAAAAAAAATCAATTGTATTTTCAGTTAAAAGATGATGAAACGGAGAAAGAAAACCCTAAAACCATAGAAAAAAAGTAATCCTAAAATCATGACCGTGAAGCAAGACACGTATACCACATCTCAAGATCAAGTAAGACGAAGCTTTCTCACCACTCTTCTTGATTTGTCATTAGTTGTTTTTTTTTTTTTTTTTTTTTTTTTTTTTTTTTTTTTTTTTTTTTTTTGAGAATGTCAATTATTTGGTTTACAAATTGTGCTTGGATATAATTAGATCAGTGGTTAAGTTGTTTTAGGAAGGTGGTATGGACGTGATACACAAATTAAGTTTTGCTCAGCCAACACATGTTCAGTCTCAAGGAAATCTTATAAGCCACTGATAAAATCTGAAAAGTGAAAGACTTCTTACTCTACTGGTATATTTTTTGGTTTTTTTATGATCTCTCATTGTTTCTAATAGATTCATTGTTTTGTCGGATACCGTGATTGTTTAAATTCTATTTTGTTTTACTTATTGTGGGAATGGAATTACAATTATCAATTGACATGACTAAAGTCATGAATAAAGGTTAGGTCTGGACAGTTGAATATAAAGCCAAGTATGTCGAGAAGTCACCACACAATACTAATTTCAAGACATTGTTCTATTTACTGTGTACAGATAAAGACAGAATGAAGTTACAAGTTGAATGGGATAGGTCAAGAGAGAATGTTCTAATGTAGCCGGGTAAGTTTCACTGAAATTCTTACTATAAAACTTCATACAAACTGCATTTGAATTCTTGGGTTTTGTGACTTCTATTTTCAGTATTTTCTTAAAATACTAACTCTACGAACCTGTATTGAGCATGCTTACTTAGTTATGAAATTGTATAAACGTATCTGACCATGTTCTAATTTTCACTAATCTAAGAAAGATAAATAATGAAGATATTTGAGTGCATGTACTTGGTTACCATGAATGATTCATGTATTCAACCCTTTTATTTTGATAGTTGGGCTAATAAAGCAATGCCAAAAGGAGTAGTTTATATATAGACTTCGATTGTGAAATTTAAAGTTTTTTTTTTTCAGTTATTTATAAGATTCATTTGTTCTTTCGTGAGTCCTGTTAATGAAATTTGACACGTAGCCGAGTTTTATAATCTTTTACATGCTATTTCAATTTTACGACCGTTTCTAAAGTTCAAACCATGCAACTAAATTCACGCGTTTCAATAATAACTTCCCTAGAGTTTCTTAAAGAACAACTGCAAATTTCTCATATCGGGATATTAATGGATGGATAGGTCAGAGTGCTAAATTTTGGGCCTACCTTCTTCCCGAAATTTTGTATTCCAAATCTCTTCGGCATCTTTGTTTTTCAATTCTTTTCATTTTTTTTTTTTCGTTTTTTCCCCCCGAATGTGTACCTCTTAGATTGTGGCATGAAAGTTGTTGTTTCATCTTTCAGGAGTCAACAATACTCTACCTATTGAACCATGCTATGTAGGAGGCTATATGCGTGGGTCACGGGTATTTTGAATACATACATGTATGCAGATGCTTATGAATACATTGTGATTTTGATTTACTCATTGAGTCATTGTCTAATTTTGGTGATACTATAATATGATTTTATGACGTAATATTTGTAATGATAAATTTCAATTCTTCTTTCTTTCAGCAATTTTCGACGAAGGGCAAAAGAGAGATGTCGTCTCTTACCACCCCTCTGGGGTATATTTTGGTTGGGCTGGATTATCAACCAGATGTGTCTATAAGATGGGGATGAGTATTGGTTGGCATCCATGCTTCAATAGCACTCTGACGAGACTACTTTAAAATGCTAGCGCTTTCAAGAAACTCACCAGGAGCTCACCAATTTCTTTTTACAATTGTGTTGTGAATTTTGAAGTTATTGTGAAAGTAAACAAAGATCAGTTTTTGTTTAGTTTCAATACCCACCTACTCTTCCATCTTCAACTTATCTTTTTCTGTATTGGTTTTTTTTTGGGATTGATATACCCTTTAAGCAAATCTAAATCCGCTTATTTTTAACCTATACATTGGAAGATAAAAGTGATATATTTTCAAGTCTTCAGTTTGTATTTATGTTTAAGAATCTAGACCTACTTCGTCTTCAACGATAATATAATGACTCATTGATGTTGAAACTGTTCTCATTTGTTGTTTTAAACTTTTGTTGCTATGGTGCAACAGACACAATCAAGAAGAGCTTAAATAGTATGCACATTTTGTCAGAGAAAAGGTTAATGAAGCTGATTATTTAAAAGCTGCCAATGCTCAAGCTTAACATATGATTAACAAAACTTCTAAACACACCACATATCGCATTGTGTTATCAGGCATATTGATGCATGTGCATCTTAGTTATTTATAAAGCTAATTGAATCGAATTTGGTAAAAGCATAATGGAGCTTGGACAACGAATTTTGCACGGGCGCAAAAACTAGTTAATCACATTTCAACTCGCATTTTCTCTACGTCTCTATCTCATATAATCCCTATGCAAATCTCTTCTTCAAAAAGATACACCAAGAACAGTCAGGAGAATCCTTCTATCAAGTATCAAGTGGATTTGGGTTTAGGTCCATTACACGGTGGCCCGCCATATCGTTATGTTTCCTTCTTTTTTTCGAAAAAATGGCATGTCTCATATCTGACCTGACTGAAAAATTAAACGACGTCGTTTTTGAAATATTCTTCTCCCGCGGCATTAATCATTCACAGAATCACAGACTTCCTCTTCGCGTTCTGTTGAACTCATTTCGATGGTCTCCTTCAGAGAGTAGATCTATCTCTGTAGGTAAATCATCACTTCGTTTTTAATTCTTCAACGCGAATACGGAATTGGATAAACCTAGGTTTTCACGGTGCTAATTTAGGGTTTATTCCATGGTTCCTTTAATTTTGTTGCATTTCTTTAAGACCACATAGGCTAATTCATTTCCCCAATTTGGTTAACTAATATCTTCTGTTAGTTTTTGAATTGCCAAAGGATTTTATTTTTGTAATCTGTGTCCTGTGAGAGAATACCAAATGGGTAATCTTGCCAATATATCCAAGTTTCATTGGCTCTCAGGATTTTCTTATATGTTGTACATATGGGAAGTTCACACGCATTATCATTTTGTTGCCTGAGTAATGTATTTGTTGTTTCATTATTATTTTTTGTCTGCATAGCAGGAGAATGCAAAATGGGAAAAATTTGTCCTTTTGGTAGTTTACTGCGATTTGCATTTGTTAGGGTAAGGATATCCGCCGACAGGCATTAGATCGTTCGGGTAGCAATCATAAGGACTACTTGTGATAAAAACAACTGCGAAAGAATGAACTTTAGAGAAAGAAAAGGAAAGAACTGAACAAGTTGTTAAGTTTGAAGTTATGTGTTGTAGATTTTATTGTTGTTTTGTACTTTACAATTTCTGTATGTTAGTTCTTAGATATTCGGAGTTGTTAAGCAATGCATCTGAATTTGTTATGCATGATCCTCTTTCACTTCCATTTCATTCGCGGGAAATTTTCTTCCAAAACACACTGACCTTGTGTTAGTTTTTAGATATTCTCTTTGTGCATCTGTAGAAGGGAACTACGGAGTTGGGGTAAGTAATACCCAAGAAAGAAGCTTTAGCTACAGACCTCGAATTTAAATTCTCTAGTCACTTTGTTTTTGGTTAGGCCTTAGGTGTTGGCATGAGTAATCAAATCAAAGGGACTTTTCTTACAGAAGTAAGTGAGTCTGATCTCAATAGCATTCAAATGATAGTTTTGTTTTGTGAACCTTTGGTCAGTGGAGAAAGGATTCTTTCGCAAAGTGTGTTGTTTTCTCTAAGCTTGTAGTATTTGATTGTGAACATAACTATGTATGCATTAGCACACATGGGGCAACTGCTTGGAGAATACTCAATACTAGTATACCCTTTGATATACAAAATCTGCATTAATTTTGGGTCTGTATCTCTCTCTAATTAGGAATTCAGTGCTGTTTGGTGTAATTGTTTTCATTTCTGGATTTCGGTTCGAATTTACTGCAAGAAACTTCCTGTATTTAAGCAGTTTGTGTTGAATCTTTAATTCTTCAAGTAACAACATCTGGATGATTTCTGCCAGTATTCTTCAAGTGGCTCTTATTCATTGGTTTTCAGCCAGGTTTTAAGTAGGCTTTTATACAATTTTAATACAGCCATGTGACATTGATATCGCCTGCATATAGCCCAGTTTCATTTGAGAACTCTCTTTGCATTCTCTCACACCCGTATCCTTGGTTTGATTGATTTTTGGAAGCTGGTTACTGTGGGTAGCTGTAAACTTTTGTTTCAAGAGCTATTTATTGTGATGGATATTGGGTTTACTTTTCCAAATATGGAGTGTATTCTCTATTTCCCTCCACTCTTTCCAGCGTCTCCACTTTCATTTTTATCAGTATGTTACATGACCCAACGCTCTCATGCCACACATACAAATTTTCCCGCCATCTCTTCCATGTTTTATGTTGCCTTTTAAACACTGATGCTCAAGTAGTTATTCATTTAAGCTAATAAAGTAATCCCTTTGCAAGTTGGGCCCTCCTGTGCATCGTTGGTGAAGAACATTATGAAATTGCACAAAGAGTTAAAGCAAACTTCACAGCGTTACAAAGAACTTCAGGATATTATAGCTATCCTTGGGTTGGACGAATTATGTGAAGAGGATCGTTCAACCGTAGCAAGAGCACGAAAAATTGAGCGTTTCTTATCCCTTGTAGAATGCAGTTTGTTTTGGTTTATGGTTACAAATTTTAATTTCCTGCAATTGCTTGGGAAAGTTTGTCCAGTAGCTATTCAATGCTTTTGCGCACTAGCTACTGTTTTAAGCTGTTTAACACGTTTGATTTATGAGGTTCTTGCTTGCACCATATATTCTATACAGTGAGATATACTGATATAGATATTAATCTTGTCTGACATTGCACTATACGAATGATTTACTCTTTGAAACATATTCACCATCTTTTATGCATTTGCTGCTTAAACACTAATATCTTAATGGGCTATTGGATATGAATACCTTGAAGGTATTGTCTGGCAACATTTTGTTCTTCTGTTGAGTATTTTATAGGTCAAAAGGTTCTTATTTCACAATGTTTTGCAAATAGTTCATGCTAACTCTGCATTTTGTTATGTTTTATAGTTTTACTATGCTACAGATTTGGTAGCAACTGTTGAGTTTATTACAATTCAGATGAAAAATCTAAACTTTGTTAATTTCTGCCCTCACTATAAATGTTATCCTTCGTTATTTTTTCCTGCTGCGTCATAGACTCATAGTTCGTTAGTTGTTTGGTATCTTTAAGGAAGTTATAAGTTTACTCTGATTTAAAGCGTCTATGACTGTCTGCCAGTTTTTTGTTGTCTGTATGTTGCATGCTTTTGTATATACCGGTTGATGTGAAGAATAGTGTAATGTCACAAAGTAGTTGGGTTTTCTGTGCTACTGGATCTACTTCTATAAAATTTGGAAGCCTTACGTCATTGTTCAGCAAGCTAAGTTAGTGTATCCTCATTATAGTTGGGTGTCGAAAATGTACTTTTTATGACCGTGTTAACTTGCACTATATCTTTGCAGGTAACTCTATCTCCTTTCACCTTCTTCCTCTCAAGTATCTTTTGCTCAGGTACTATTTCTTTGATTCTTTCCCTTTCTTAGAAGGTTAAACTCTTTGTTTACTCTCTTATTCAGTTGAATCTTGTTTTACAGCATGTTTCCTTTTATAGGGATTCAAATACAATAAGCTATCTTGAATGACAATTCTTCTGCGTTAAGTCCGTCCATCTAAGCTTGATAACATTTTTGATTTACGAAACCAAACAAACCCTTAATTGCTTTAGTTGTTGTATTTTTATTTTCTTTTTAATCTAGTAATAGTAGTGAGGATGATGACTACCAGAATTTCAGTTTAAGGGTTTCATCTGAGTCATGGGTTTTCCAGAAGATTTTTTTTACGTGTATTTTAAAAATAATTTGGGGATCAATTTAATTTAAATGACGATATATTGTTTCCCTTCTTCGTAAAGTTTGGAACCTAATTTTGTCACTGACTGTTCTTTTTCTCTGGCCTGCCCATTTTTACAACCTTCTTATTTGGATGATTTTGGATCATATGAAATTCAATTATGAAAGGATCAGGTCAGCGTATCTAAACAAAGAACTAAACAAAGTGATGGATCTTGGTGATCTAAACAAAGTCTGGGAAATTAAAGCACTAAAAAAGAAGCCTAAAGAAGATGAAGCTAGAAAGATTCTGGAGAAAATAGCTAAACAGGTTCAACCAATCATGAAGAAACACAAATGGAGGGTTAAACTTCTGACTGAGTTCTGGTAAACTTTATTTGTGCATTTGTTGTTTTTCAGTTACTCTTTAATATTTCCTTACTTCTGTACATTAAAGATGGTGAAATTGGATTAAAAATGCAGTCCAGGTAATCCAGCTCTGCTAGGGGTGAATGTGGGAGGAGGTGTGCAAGTTAAGCTAAGATTGCGGAGACCAAACAGAGACTTGGATTTCTACCCTTATGATCAGGTTCTTGATACTATGCTTCATGAACTTTGCCATAATGCTCATGGTCCTCACAATTCCAGCTTCTATAAGCTTTGGGATGACCTCAGAAAGGTAGTTTTTTCACTCACCAGTCACCGCACTCTCATACAGATAATCTTTAAGATATGTTACTTATAATCCAACGAATTTGATATTTTTCACATGGGTTGCAGTAATCAAACTGTATTCTCCACGTCATAATTTTTTTGTTTTTACTCTTCCAGTTAGTTGCAAATAATTTTCATTAAGCCGTGCCCTGTTGTATGTACATTTTCTCTTTTCCTCTTATTTGAAAACATATATATATATCAGTTAAACCATTTATCTTAACGTTATCTAGTGATTCTAGTTTTTTGTTCTTCTTTCTTCATGTTTCTAGCTGCAGAATTTATGTCAGTAATATATAAATATAAACCTACTCAATGAAAAGTTGAGTTCCCTGGGAATATTTACTTTTATGTGTCTACTTGCCATTGCATGGTACAGATTCAGTTCCATTTGCGGAGCCGCTAGTGTAACATATCTTTTCTGCTGATCCAAACATTCTCAAGTTTGTCTTTTATAACAATAGTGGAATTTCCTCCCAAACGACTGTTATGAGAAAACTTGCCAAAAAGGCAAAATCCTTGATAGCATAATTTGCAAAGACGCTAGCTGATTCCCTTGATAACAAGATTTGTCTATACACAGCTTGTTATTACTATTATTGTCATTGTATTGCTGTTAATATTTTCGTTGTTCATTATTTATCTCTTCTATAAGCAAATTTAGTTATTCCTCTAATATGTCTATGGTTGGGTTGATTGAGAGCATGTTATTTTATTTTCTCGATCCAGTTCATTTTTTCTGTTTAATAATTTAAATTTTATAAGCCACATTTTTCAAGGCTGCACGCAAACCTCTGGAGAGCAAAAGCAATTTACATCATCTTTTTTGTTTGTTTGTTTGGTAAACCATCTTCCTCTGTGTATTTTTTTCCTACAGGAGTGCGAGGAGCTGATGACGAGAGGAATAACTGGGACGGGGGAGGGATTTGATCTTCCTGGGAAACATTTGGGGGGATTTTCTCGTCAACCCCCTCTTTCATCTATCCGACAAGTTGCACTGACTGCAGCAGAAAAGAGAGCTCGTGTCGGGTCTCTCTTACCTCATGGACCCAAGCGCTTGGGTGGTGACAATGATATTATGGCTGCACTTAGTCCAGTACAAGCTGCAGCAATGGCTGCAGAAAGGAGACTTCAAGATGATATGTGGTGTGGGTGTGAATCTTTTGGAGGATCTGGGGAAGAAAAGAGTAGTTCTGATATACCCCAGACTGTTGGATCAAGGGCTGCGCCATCTGCTAATAATTCAAAACAGGTTGGTGATTCTGAATCTCGCAGTGCAAACACAAGGCTTTGCAAAAAGAGCCGTTTGTTAAATAATGATACATCTGTTCTGTCGTCCAAAGTGGGAGAAGAATCTAGTTTGATGGGCATAGCTGCACAAGCTTCAACATCTGTGTGCATACAAAATCACAAGGCAGCAGATAGTTTTGAGGATAAAGTAATTTGGGAATGTGGGTCCTGCACATTGTTTAATCCGGTACGTGCTTTGGTTCTTAAATACATGATATTTTCTGCATTTTTCGTATGCGAATATTACTTTTCATGCACTAGCGTATAAGAAGGATTGATATCGGATGAAGTACTGATACTGAACGACTTTTTTGTTGTTGTTGTTATAGTAGATGATTATCCCAAATAAACTAGGAGAATCATTCCCTTAGAAGATGCATGAGAACTCCTGTCTGTGTTTACAAAACCTGTCTCCCTCCTTATTTCCTTAAAGCCTCTCAATAGCAACAAGTCCCTCGGATTACTTGTATTTCTAATGGAGAATATGTGATATTGTAGGTTAGGATTTGAATAAGCACATCTGAGTGAATACATATGATATTGGGATTCTATCTAGATTTTTGAAGCACCTGGCACTGCGAGTACCTTTTACCTATATATCTCTAATCTCTTCATGTTTTCCTTTTGCTTCTATTGTTTCTCCGTAAGCTAATTAACAGGCGAAAACTTTTAAACATTTAATGTCATTTCAGCCATTAGCTCCAGTATGCAAAGCTTGTGGTAGTGAAAAGCCCAAAGATGATGGAACTAAGTTCAAAATGTGGTCTTGCAAATTTTGTACCTTAGAAAACAACATGCTCTTGGATAAATGTGAAGCTTGTGGACAATGGAGATATTCATATGGACAACTGGTGTCTACGCAGACTCCTAATTCTGGTACCTAGGACTTGGAATCCGCTTATCGGGTACCCTGTACAGAAGATGGAAGTTATTGGGCAAGTACTCGTGGTTATATATATTTACACACAATCCACTTGTGTACCTGGGTGCATGTGAATGCTGGCATTTTAGTATTTGGTTTCATTCTCCTTTTTGAAAGCAACAAAATACTCCCTCCGTCCCATTATTAGTTGACCTATTTATTTTTAGATTTTGTCTCATTAATAATCGATTTTATATATCATTTGATACTCATGTTTATATTCGTTAAGTAAGTGTTTTAAAATGTTTTTCAATGATATAAAATTTACGAATATCCGTGGTATAGTTTGAGAGATAAATCATTTCTAAATTATACTACGAGGTCAACTAATAGTGGGACGGAGGTAGTATATTGTTAACTTTTTGTAAGTAGTTACACATTCTACTTGTGTAATTTGAACGGCGAGATTTGTGTCGTACCATGAAAATGCATAGAATTTTATGTGCTTTACTAATTGCAAAAAGTAGAAAATTTCACGATTGCTAAAGGCTGTTACCATTTCTGCTAGGGGCGGGTACCAATCCAGGATCCAACGGCTGAGATTACTTTGTCCTATATGAATTGGTATCCCCCTAGCAGAAGCGGTATCAGCGTTTAGCAATTATGGAAATTTTTGGTTTTACAGATTATACTTTTGGCAAACTTCTCTCTCTCTTTTTTTTTTTTAAGTAACCATGATTGCAGTTTGGAATCAAGTATGTAGTTGGAACTCTGTGCCCCTTCCAGTTTTGTTACTACTAGATGTACTACATACGATTGAAAGTCAGTCTGAGATCAATTTCTTTCGTTTTTTCTCTTCTTAATGATAGGTAACTTGTTTCTGACTGCAACTTCATACATTCTGGTCGGCAACCTTAGTGGAAGCTCAATTTCTTTCATATTCTTTTCTCATTGAAAGAGTACTGACTGCAACTTCATACTTACATGTTAGCAACTGAGGAATTGTCCTAGAGCCGCTCTCAAACTCGGTGCAACTCCGTGTGATTAATAAGAATTAAACCAACAATAGCATTTGGATTTTATTTCTTCCTGCAACAATGATATTAGTAATTGGAAACACAACGTTTGTGGCTCAAAATTTATAGCAAAGTTTTCTGCCCAGAAGGTTCATCATACTCAAAAGGTTTAGTTGCTGCACATACGTCTTGGCAAAAAAAAAATTGAGAAACTTAGGCGCAGGCCCAGAATATATTTTTTTTCTTACCGTTAGGCCCACAATTATTTTCAGGTCCAATCGAACCCATAATTTTTAAAAAATATTTAGATATCGCAGAAGGACGCTAATACCCTTCAGCGGTTCGGGCAGTTTCATTAACTCCCTGAAACGGTCACAACATTTATTTCGTTTTCACCCATTTCTTTTATTTCTTCTTCACCAGTTTCTTAAACTCCATTAACTCAACAGATCTGGAAAGAAAAAAATTTCTCCATCATTCAAAGAAATCGATGATTGAAGTTGATTAAACCCATAAATTAATTTCAAACTCTAAAAAACCTTAGAAACTACTTACAGTTTACAAACCCTAGAATTCAGTTCAACAAAAATGGACGAAACACCAACAAAAACACGTCTTTAGAAGTCGAAAGAGAAGAAATCAGGTATTAAAACTAGTTTAATCGATGGTATTCTTGCATGCATTCAGTAGATTTGATTTATTTATTTTCGATTTTAACTTTTGTTCTTGATGTTGATGACCTAAAAGACGAAGAAGGAAAAATCAAGTCGAAGAAACAGAAAAAAAAAAAAAAAAACGGTGAGATTTATCATTAACTTCATCCGTTAGTGTTTGATTTTGTTTTTTCCAGTTTTTTTTTTTTTTTTTTAGTTTTAAGTTTTGTTGTAGTAACTGCCGATGATGAACCAGAAGCCAGTAATCCGGAGAGAAAAAAAACAAATCTAAGAACAAAAATGTTTCTGGTGAGATTTTCATCCTGAATATGTTTACCCGTAATTTCTTTTGCTTAATAACTTACCCAATCTTCGATTTTAACATCATTTTTACCTGTTGATGTTGAAGATAAAAAAGGAGAAAGTGATAGTGACCAACCACTGAAGGAGATGAAAATGAAGGCAAAGAATGATGTTGTGAAGAGAAAGGAAGTCTCTGGTATGCATCTTCACTAGTTCATGTGTGATTCATGTTTGCATAACAAAATCTGCCAAAAATAACAAGTTATGCAAATAAAATAAATGTGCATAACTTGTTATGCAGATGCATGACAGGTTATGTTTACCAAAAAACACTGCATAACACCCTGTCAAACTTACCCATTTTTAAGTTTTACTTTTTCATTTTAATCTACTTCAGTTTTAACATCATTTTTTCCTGCTAATGATGATGACCTAGAAGAGGAAAAGGGGGAAACTGATGGTGACCAGCAACCAAAAGAGACGAGAACCAACGTAAAGCACGACGTTTCCAAGAAGAAAAAGAAAGTCTATGGTATGCATTTACATTCCTTCATGTGTCTGTGATTCATGTTTGCATAACAAATTCTGCATAAAAAAAGCACATGTTATGCAGAGGAACGAATATGAATAACATGTTATGCAGCATAATTTAAATGTGCATAACTTGTTATGCAGATGCATGACAGGTTATGCTTACCGTAGTTACTGCATAACCTGATATGAATAAATTATTTATTTGTGTGTCAAAAAGATCCTGAAGCAACCCCCCATCAAGGAAGTCGTAGAGATTGAAAGATCAGGTATCACCTAGTTCACCTAAGCCTGAAGCAGAAAAGAAAACAAAGACTAAAAAGAAAGCTGGTGAGAACTTAACTTGCCTACATCTTTCATGTTTCTGAACATAACTTGATCCTTTTTGTTATGCATGATTTTGTTCTTGTTTGCTATTAGATTCTGATCGGCAAGCTGGGGAGCAATTAATTGCGAACACTAGTGCATCTAGAGTTCAGGCTGATAAAGCTACTAAGGGAAAAAAGAAAGCAGAGAAAGCTGCACCAAAGGAAGTTTTGGATGATGATACAGAGAATGAGGATGATACAAATGATACAGAGAAAGCTGCACCTAAGGAAGTTGGTAAAATTTGCTTGTGATATCTTTTGTGTGATATATTGTTTCTTTGGTGTGATTGATTTATTTCAATGTTGATTTGGTCTGTTTCAGTCAAGCAAGCTGTTGATAATCAGAAGAAAAGAAAAAGACGTGAACCCAAACAATCAGAAGACCTGAAAAGGAACAAGAAGGAGAAGCAAATTGAAAGATCCGAAAGTGAAGAAGAAGAAGAACCTGTTCAGCAATGTGTCATCTATAAACCAGGTGCGTTGAATTCCTGTTATGCATCAGTTAATAAACTTCTCTTGATCATTTACCTGCTTGTTTTGTAGTTAACAGCTTGTAAAACACATAATGCTTCTTTAAAAAAATGCATAATAGGTTATGCAGACAACTGGGTGTGCATAATATCTCATTTACCTGTCTGCTTACATTTTAAGAAGTAGTGCATCATAGGTTATGCATGGTAAAAAATCTGCAAAATACATTTTAAGAAGTAGTGCATTATAGGTTATGCATGGTAAAAAAATGTGCATAACAGTTTATGCAGATGCCTGAATAAGAGGCATAGGAGGTTATGCAGTCAAAATAACGGTTCTAACTTCGTAAAATGCAACTTTTTTGTTCTTTTATTTATGCAGTTAAACCTAAACCCAAACTTGCAACTTAGGGAGGTACTTATAGAGCAGGATTTCTAAGGGTAGGTACCTTTTACACAAAAATAAGGGATAGAGGTGGTTTTACTCCGATGCAGGCTAATATGATGAATGTGTGTCCATTTGGGAAAATCTATAACTGGTTATCTACTGCGGACATGTCATACTTGGATGGTAAGAGCAGCCAGCTGATGGATGAGGTCCTTCTATCATATAACCATGATGATTTGAGTCAGCATTCATTCAAGGTGTCCGAAAACAAGTCTATACAGTCAACGACTAGTGAGCTTGCTGTTACTTTTCAGATGCCAAGAGTTAAAGGAAATAGAGGAAGAAATATTCTGACTTTAAAGGAAGAGATAGGGCTGACTCAGTCACTTTCCCTCGTCAAGCAATTCCCATGCAAAAAAAAGTCAGGTAATGTGAGTACAGATCCCAAAGCACAGGTAACAAAGGTGTGGGTTGATGATATTCAAAGGCTGGTGTTGGAAAAACTTGATAAGAAAGGTCGTGAAGAGAAAGTTGTCTCACTTGTCTGCCTTTACATGCTAGTCGTCTTGTTCTTTTGTGGGTCAATGGGAGACAATTTGGACGTCTCATATGTTGGTTTGGTGAAGGATTTGGAAACCATGGACTCCGTATCATTTCCTGATCTAATTCACGAACACCTGATGAACGACATCAAAACTGTGAAAGAAAAAAATCGTCTTATCGGGAATTGCACTATATATTCTCTTGTGAGTTCGTTTTTTTTTTTTTTTTTTAACTTTCTTAATCTCTGTCAATAAATCATATCTACATAATATCTTATTAGTTATTGTTTTTTGCAGCTTTGGTTGGCTGAGCACTCTAACATAGCTGAGATATCATCCGAAATCAAGGTCAGTGAAACTGGTACACCAAGAGCTGTGAGGTGGAACTTTGCAGCAATGAAGAAAGCAATGCTCAAGAAGCATATTACAGACTTAGAGGTACTTGTTTATGAACCTTTATAAATAATTGCATAACATCTTATGCAGCTGCAATTGTGAATGCATGACCAGTTATGCATTATTTAAAAATGAGAAAGTGTTAAGCAGGGTTGTGAAATATGAGTGCATAATAAGTTATGCACCTTAATAAATAATTGCATAACTAGTTATGCAGCTCCAATGTTTAATGCATGATTAGTTATGCATTGTTTAAAATATCTGCATCACATGTTATGCATATAAAAAATGTTGTTATATTTGTTATGCATTCCCTGATGAGTGTTATTAATCATGTTGCAATTTCATGAGAACTTTAGAGATGCGTAAAGTGCAATGGAGTTGGAACTCTGTGAACCAAGAGAACCAAGAAATAGGAAATATATATATGAACTCATCGCAATGAATCTTGAAGAAAACATGGACAAGTATGAAGAAGCATTTCAGGATACGTTGCAGATCATTGAACAAGAAACGTGTCCCGATAGTCCTGGAAAAAGGTTGAAGATTGTTCAAGACATGAAACAGACTCAGGAAACAAAAAGACAGAATGGAGAAGCATTTAATTCTGACTGGTATGATAATCTGAAGAAGTTGCTCATTGCTTCAGGCATAAAAGAGGAGGTGCGAGTGGAATCATCAGGTGGCCCTAGCGTCGATGCATCATCATCTGAGCCTAGCGTCCCACTGAGTCAAAATTTGCCAAGGAACGAGACACTTGTTGAAGTGGTATCTTCAACTGATCAACCCATACAAGAATCATTGCTGGAAGTTATCAGACTTGATAGCCAAGACCAAACTGCTAGTCAAGGACTCCAGTCTTCACCTTTCAAGTTCATGAACATGGAAAAAGCTGTTAATCTCTCTAGCGATAAGGAAACAGACACGCCAGAGGAATTGGAGACAACACCAAATCTATTAACAACTCAAGAAAGAATTGAAGCACAGTAAAAAGAATTTTGGAAGGAGAAGATGGTGCTGGAGGAGAAGATGATGACATTCTTCCAGAAACTCAGAAGAAAGCAGAAGCAGGTGAAGGGCCCACATTTAATCTGCATATTTCACAAGGAGAAGATGGTGCTGGAGGACCACAACAGCAAGTTGTTTAGATGCCAGAAGAGCCAGTCGCTGAAAAGCCGCAACAACCCGCTGTTGAGATACCAGAACAACCAGCTGTTGAGACAGTCATTGATGCAGATAAGGAGATGGTCATTGAAACGACCAGTGATGTGGTGAGTTACCTGGCAGAGAATCCTTTAATTCCAGCCACAGAAGAAGCTGCTGAAAACGAAAATGACTCGAATGAAGCCGCACAGAATCCCTTAACTCCAGCCACACAAGATGCTAAAAACAAAGAAGACTCAAATGAAGTTGCAGAGATGGAGAGAATTTCACAGACCATGGTACAGAAAATATAAAACAGAGTATGTATTTTAAAAAGCATAATAACATTTTTACACGAACTGCTTGAAATTTTCTTTAATGTCGAATCAACTATATACTATTTATTATTTTTAATCAACTATATACTATTTATTATGTTGTTGTTTTGATGTTCAATCAACTACTATTTACTTAATTTCAAAATAAATTGGTTATATCTAACACATTTTGGTTACATGAATCTGTAGGAAGAAGAACTAGGAGAAAAATTTGTACCAAGAACAGAATTTTCGAAGAAGCAAACTGTGAAGAAATACTCAATAAAAGGAAAAGACAACCAGGCAGAAGAGGATGGGAACCAGGAACATAAAGGGAAAAACCAATCATGAAGCAAGGTAAAAAGAATCAAACAAAGGACAGCATGTAATGAAAGGACAACTAGTATACTACTCAAAGATTGTGACCTAGGGAAGCAGCAGAAGAAAAAAGACAAGCCTGATGAGAATAAAGTTGAAGAAGAAAATCCTCGTACTTCTGTTGGCAGGCCGTTTAGAAAATTACCTCCGCTGGAAACAATGGAATGCTTTCAAGATTACAAAGATACAATAGAACCAGCCTTCATGGAAGTACTGGAAACATACTTTGAGCATGCCAACATCCTGTAAGTATATAAAAACTACCTTTATGCTTGTTTAAAAAATCAATGCATTACAGGTTATGCTTCTTAAAAAATAAATGCATACCAAATTATGCTTCAAGAGAACCCATGCATAATGAATTATGCTTCTAAAACAATCCATGCATAACACAACCCTCTAGTTTATGGTTCTTCTGCATGTCACTTGAATAAATATCTCACTAATTATGTCTTCTACAGAAATTCGGCTTGGAGTATCAGAGACGGAGAAGACCCGTACTTATGGGATATTCGGATTCACGGAGATATAATAAGGCATCTAATGAACAATGAATACCTATAAGAACAAGTAATACGCTTCTACAGTTACATGTTGTTCAAGAAGCGGAAAAATGAAGAGGATAATGTGAGTTATCAACAGAAGTATGCGGAGTCTGCATTCATGAGGCCAGATGCTTGGGTAAGTCAAAAAAATAAAATCATTTCCCAACACTTTAACTTTATTATGAATCCGCTTTAAAGTGTAAAACTGTTACTTTTGCTACATAACAAGTCATCGTAACTAGGTTTTCTGCATGACAAGTTATTCATCATTGCATATCTTGTTATGCCCATATTATTACTTCTGCATAACATGTTATGCAACTAGTTTTGAACTGCATAACAAGTTATGCAACTAAATTTAAACTGCATAACAAGTTATTCAGCATTGTTTCCTGCACCTGTTGTGTACCCTTTCAATTGCATCCACTAACCCTTTTTTTTCCTAAAAAATATTTCTTTTGCAGTTCTTTGTTAAAACAAAGGACAAAGATGGGATTGCCAAATATGTTGAAGAATTCATCTTGAATCTCCCTATTAAATTTGAGAAAATGTTTATTCCAATGAACTATATGACAAAGGAAAACCCTGCTGGTACACATTGGACATTGTTAGAGTATGACTTTTCAGAGGGTGAGTGGAACTTCTATAACAGTCTTCCAAGCTATAAAGTTAAATGCAAGAATCAAGCTCTTATAATGGCAAAGGATTGTATGCCTTATTTGATCCAAAGATATGACGAACTGAAACTATCATCAGAAGTCGTGGATATAAAGAGGGAAACGCTTGTATACAGGGATATTTTTTCCAAGATTGTTCCTGAACAAGATCATCACCCCGACTGCCTAATATTTGTATACTACTATATGAAGTTGAGTATGATGTGGAGTCAGACAAAAATGGCTGAAGTTGGGAAAGGAAGATGTAGTAGCCAAAGCCAACAACAAAAGAGTAAGTTTGGTATTGAAAATGCTGACAGATCCTCAAAACAGTTGGGCGATAGATACCACTAAAGACGTATGGGATGCATGTGATGAAGTTGTGCGTAAATGTTCCTGATGTTGTGCATAATTGAAAGGTTCAAACGTAACTTTGTTTTAACAACCTGTGTGTTGATAGTTATGTGTAATGTGTTGGTATGAACCTTGTCTGAACAACTTATATCTTGTTATCTTACAATGTTTATATATATATATTTATATATCAATGTGTTAGAGCATAGCTCGGTTGAACCCACTAAGCGTTGGTATGTCAAGTTTGGTTGTCATATTTTAGTGAATCAAAACTCAATTTAAGAGTCGCTTGATTATGTACTAGAGACAACTTCGTATAGGTTAGGCTAGAAAGATTAGGATAATGAGACATAAAAGTATTACTCGAAGACTTGAAGAATGTGAAGAAGTAACAAGCTACATCGACGACATTATCCTTCCTCTTGAGGTTAGTAATATTTTGACTTGAACTGTTTCATTCCCAACGTATCTTTCAAGTCGTGCTATATTGAAAACATAACTGCGAAGCTGTGAATGATTATACTCTAGTAAACATAGTGTTAAGGAATTAGAATACGAACTATAACGCCTATCTTTTGAACTTCGTATATAAGACATCGACATAATCGTATAAATGCTATTGTGATTATGTGTATGGGTATGGGTGAAGATTTCGTCCTAGAAAAAATGTTTACATTCGTTTAAAGGAAGTACATTCATGAACTTGTTTTATGAATCGAAAGGGAAATTGCTAGGATTATTGGTATTGTTATTCATTGCATATCTTTGGATTACCAATATGTGTGAGTTAGTAGAACCGATCATAACTTGTTATGTATCTTGGTAAAACTAGTCACAATGCCTGACTTATGTATTGGTATGACTTTTATTAGTGTAACCGATCCTAAGTAATCACCTAAGATGGTATGATCGTTGTAATTGGTGTGACCGATCCTAGTAATTGGTGTGACCGATCACAAAAGAGTATGTAATCGATCCTGGTAATTGGTGTAACCGATCCTGGTAACTAGTGTGACCGATCACAAGTAATACCATGAGAATATGGTAACCGGTCCTGGTAATTGATGTAACCGATCCTGGTAACTGATGTAACCGGTCCCAGTAACCATATTAAGGTAGAACCGATCCTTGTGTTTGGTAGAACCATAAACCCATGATTAGTGTATTGATATTTGATCAATCACATAGTTCTTGGAAATCAGATGAACCAGTTCTAAACTTGTTAGGAAGTGTGGTAAAATCGGTTCCAAGATTGTAAATATGAAAACGTATTTACAAAGAAATAAGATGTCGACTTACTTTGAACATGTTCAGTAATTCTTATCTTTTATTGTTCAAAGATATTCCTTAATAACTCAAGGAGATCCTAGACCGAAATAAGTTAAGAATCTTTTAATTAAGGTTGTTAATTTTTATATGCTTTTAATTACAAGCAATTAAAATGCATATCTCTAGAGAATAAAAATTGGTAATGTGCATTTACTTATTGGAAATTTTATAGTAGGATTTCGGTTATATTTGGACAGAGCATTTCTAGGAATTATGAAAACCGATTTGGAAATATATTGCATATCTTAAGAATATTTCGGTTTTGGAAATTCCTTGGTATCCAAACTTCCTTGGTCTATAAATACCCAAGTTTGCATTTCGAGCAAACTATCCTAAGAGCAAGCAAAACTACCCTGTTGTGTTGTTACTGGTGGAGCCGTCTATTCGGAGAGGAAAGTACCCTAATTAGGCGAAATCTCTTACGACCGCTCGTTTAAATACTTCTGTGGGATCAAGAATCTCTACGAGTACCGTTGGTGGGAAACTAGATAATTGCAGTATTATTAGTTTTCGATTTGATTTGATTGACTAACGGTTGTTGAACTTTGATTGCACCTAGTTTGTTTATTCTTGCGAATCTTCTCTTCTGATATAAGATTCACTCAAACTAGATCGAAGTGTCGACGTGATCTTTAGAACTGTTAGTAGATCTAAAGACATCTTGTGATAATCCATTGTTAACAGACTCCGTTTTGTGTTTGATTGATCACAAAAGATTCAAGTTGTGGTGTGCAGGTGTTTATTGAAGATTTAAGAAGATTTGAAGACGAAGAAGATTTCTGATTTGGGTTCAGAATCTTTGGTGTGCACAAAACTTGATCGGCTGGGATCCAACTATAATCAGTTTATCTTTGATAGATTTGATTGATTAGTTGCGTAGATCGTCATCAGTATTTAGTATCTTGGTAGATCCTATTATTGATTGCAAAATCTAAACTCGACTACTTTGGTAGTTGTTGATTAGATAGATCTAAACCCGACAAAGGAGTTTATTGGATTAAATAGAAGAGCCTTTGTCTAACTCATATCAGTGAGATTGAATAGAGTTGTTACCGAACAGAGTTGTTCTTCCTTTACTGTTTGGAATACGAACCAAAGGAATTGTTCCAGTGCGTGCACTTATCGAATGTCGGAAGCGTAGGGATACTGAAGAAACTAGGTGAACCATAGGTTTAGTTGTTTGGTCTCAACTATACGAAGTTGGTGTGATTTTGTATAACGGCTTAATTTTTAGTGTATTAAATTCTGGACTAGGTTCCGGGGGTTTTCTGCATTTGCGGTTTCCTCGTTAACAAAATCTTGATGTGTCATTTACTTTTGTTTTCCGCAATTATAATTGTTGTTATTATAATTTAAAGTAAATTACACAAACGCTAACTCCGTATTACTTGATAGTGATCCTATAGACTTTGGTTAAGTCCGAACCTATTATCAAGTAATCACACTTTGATTGTTGTATTTTCTCGATCTCGTATCCATAAACGATCACACAAAGTGTGAATACCGATTTGTTGTATTGTCTCGACTCAGTCCATAGACAATCACTTTCGGTAAGAAGACTTACAGGTGGAAAAGTTTAAGATTGTGGTATATTTGGGTACCCTCGTCTTTTCAATTGGTATCATAGCAGGCAAACACGAAAAGATCTAACAATCTGCTTTTGGTGCGATCCAACCTATAAGAATTGAATCTTATGAATGATTCAGTTAACGTAATAGCAGGATTTGATTACTTCAAAGACTCGTGGTGGAAGACACGAATGAAGTATGTAATACTCTTATTCCTAAATTTGTTAGGATTTGAGATTATGTTTGAGAATGTCTTGGTTGACCTACATAATCTCTCAGATATCATAGAATTGTATCCCATGGTATTATTTACTTACAAGCTTAGTAACAATGATATAATATTCTATGTGACATATTTTTTCTTGAAAATGCATGAGATTCCACATAAGATTTTTCTTTATATGAACCATGAATATTTTACTGTTGAAAAATCTGGAGTCTTAAATATATTTTTGATTGAATCGAAAGGGAAATCGCTAGGCTTATTGGTATTGTTATTCATTGCATATCTTTGGATTACCAATATGTGTGAGTTAGTAGAACCGATCATAACTTGTTATGTATCTTGGTATTACTAATCATAGTGCCTGACTTATGATTTGGTATGACTAGTTTTGATTAATTAGTGTAACCGATCCTAAGTAATCACCTAAGATGGTATGATCGATATTTGTAATTGGTGTGACCGATCCTAGTAATTGGTGTGACCGATCACAAAAGAGTATGTAATCGATCCTTGTAATTGGTGTAACCGGTCCTGGTAATTGGTGTAACTTGTAATACCCGCTATTTTTATTTACGATTTTGGGTCGGATTTTTCTCGACTAATTAGCTAACCTTTTGATTTGGGTTTTTGTGGGGTCGTTTTGTTTGCCTTAGCCTAATAGGTTATGCACTTGAACTTAGATATCTAGCAGACATTCTCTTATCACTTAGTAAAATGTTAGGGTGTAAATATAATCACCTAATTATTGTTAGATGAGTTAATGGATTTTAGGAACCTGAAAAGATAATGAAAAGAAAAAAAAGTATTATATAATTGTTGTATTTAATTAGTATTAGTATTAAATTATATAGGATTTATAATAAAGTAGAAAGAAAAAGAATTAGAGAAGAAAATAAAATAAAAGTTTTAACCAAAAAGAAAGAGAGAAAGAGAAGGAGTTGAAGCTAGGTCTTTAGAGAAGAATTCTATGGAGAACTTAGAGGAGATTATAGCTAATAAAAGGTAGAATGTTTAATCCCTTTCTCTTTGTGTTTCTTTGTTATACTTTAATTTTTATATTGTTTAATCTTATATCATTAGGGTTCTGAAACTTATCTGTATAATTAGATGCATTTGATTGATGATTAGCTTTTGATTATTAGTAATATAACATAATTGGGTATCACTAGTTAAAATTTGAGAATAGTCCACCCTAAATTCACCGTTGAATGTTTGTTTAGATTTAGGTGATAGTTTATGAAATTCTGGACAGTTTCGTTTTGTTGTGATTTTGATGTTCTTAGGCAGTCTTAGTGATGTTAAAATTATTTGAGGTCTAAACAAAAGTTATAGATAAATATCTTATCTTTCATTGTGCTTTGGATTTGCTTAATTTGAAACTAATATGAATTTATGGTGAATACTTTGGTAAAATGATGTTATCTGCCTAGATTTTGTGATACGTTTGTAAAATCAATATCTTTTTATTGAGCCATTAGTTTAATGTGAAATTTGGATATGTTATAGATAAACATATCAGGAATGTTCATATAAAATTTGAAGAAGATCGGATAAATTTATCACTATTAAAACTATAATATAAGATTATGTAGTTAATGTGTTTGTTTAAATGCTTGAAAGAAATTCATGTTGTTAAGCCATGGTTGCTTGTGCTGTTTGTGAAAATGATTTATAAAAGGAAATGAGTTCATGTTTTACCGTTATATGGAACATGTTTCATGCTAACGGCGGGTAATGATCCCCGAGAATTAAATGGGTAATGATCCCCATGGGAACTTGTGTTTTCCGACCATCGATGGCGGATATCCGTGCCGGTAAATGATAATTGGATGTACGAACCAAGGTTTTCGTACCGTGAATGAAACGGGTAATGATCCCCGAGAGCAGATGGGTATGATCCCCATAGGAACTTTTGTTCCTGACCATCGATGGAGGTTGTCCGTGCCGATAAACGATATGTGGGTGTACGAACCAAGGTTTTCGTACTGTGAACTCATGGTTTCTCTGTGACGATATTAATACGTGAATAGATGTTTTGAATCATTGATGAATGACTTGTTGACAATTATTTTGGTATTGTAAACTCATGGTTTGTTGGTGACAATATTGATATGTAACTCATGTTTTGAGACTTAAAAGGATGGGTTGTTGGAAACATTATTGATGATGTTAATTGGTGTGTTGAATCCTAAATGGATGATTTGTTGGCAATAATATTGGTATTGTGAACTCATGATTGAACAAATAAATTGGATGTTTTGTTGATGGATTATTGTGAAGCCTTATTTGAAATGTTAATTAAATGATTTGTTAAAAACAATAGTGGTATTTTGAATTCACGGTTGAACAAATGAATTAGATGATTTAGTGAAAATAATATTTGTGAGTTAATGTTGTTGGTTGAATATATTCGTTGAAGTTGCACTGTATTTCTTATCGTATGTTATCCCTTGATAAAATGATTTTGTTTCCGCATCTTTGGAGAATAGGGGTGCATTCTATTGAGCTGTCATCTCACCCCAATTGACATCCTTACAGATTTATCAGAGTAGCGCAGCGAAAGCTAGGAATGAGTAGCTTAGTGATTGAATTGTTTTATTGTATTGCTTGAAATGCAGTTTGAAATAATATGTTTGGTTGAAAATGTTGTTATAGATAATTAGTGGATTTATATGCTTCAATTCATGTTATATAAAGTTTCAACTATGTTTTGTGTAAAAGTAAATTAGCAACAAAAATAAATAAATGTATAAGTCTTTTTCCAACCCGTAACGCTTCGAGTTCGGATCTCCATACGGGATTGACTCTGGTCCGGAACTCGGGGTGTTACATAACCGATCCTGGTAACTGGTGTGACCGATCAAGAGTAATACCATGAGAATATGGTAACCAGTCCTAGTAACTGATGTAACCGATCCTGGTAACTGATGTAACCGGTCCCAGTAACCATATTAAGGTAGAACCGATCCTTGTGTTTGGTAGAACCGTAAACCCATGATTAGTGTATTGATATTTGATCAATCACATAGTTCTTGGAAATCAGATGAACCAGTTCTAAACTTGTTTGGAAGTGTGGTATAATCGGTTCCAAGATTGTAAATATGAAAAAGGATTTACAAAGAAATAAGATGTCGACATACTTTGAACATGTTCAGTAATTCTTATCTTTTATTGTTCAAAGATATTCCTTAATAACTCAAGGAGATCCTGGACCGAAATAAGTTGAGAATCTTTTAATTAAGGTTGTTAATTTTTATATGCTTTTAATTACCAGCAATTAAAATGCATATCTCTGGAAAATAAAAATTGGTAATGTGCATTTACTTATTGGAGATTTTCTAGTAGGATTTCGGTTATATTTGGACAGAGCATTTCTAGGAATTATGAAAACCGATTTGGAAATATATTGCATATCTTAAGAATATTTCGGTTTTGGAAATTCCTTGGTGTCCAAACTTCCTTGGTCTATAAATACCCAAGTTTGCATTTCGAGCAAACTATCCTAAGAGCCAGCAAAACTACCCTGTTGTGTTGTTACTGGTGGAGCCGTCTATTCGGAGAGGAAAGTACCCTAATTAGGCGAAATCTCTTACGACTGCTCGTTTATATACTTCTGTGGGATCAAGAATCTCTACGAGTACCGTTGGTGGGAAACTAGATAATTGCAGTATTACTAGTTTTCGATTTGATTTGATTGACTAACGGTTGTTGAACTTTGATTGCACCTAGTTTTTTTATTCTTGCGAATCTTCTCTTCTGATATAAGATTCACTCAAACTAGATCGAAGTGTCGACGGGATCTTTAGAACTGTTAGTAGATCTAAAGACATCTTGTGATAATCCATTGTTAACAGACTTCGTTCTGTGTTTGATTGATCACAAGAGATTCAAGTTGTGGTGTGCAGGTGTTTATTGAAGATTTAAGAAGATTTTAAGACGAAGAAGATTTTTGATTTGGGTTCATAATCTTTGGTGTGCACAAAACTTGATCGGATGGGATCCAACTATAATCAGTTTATCTTTGATAGATTTGATTGATTAGTTGCGTAGATCGGTATCAGTATTTAGTATCTTGGTAGATCCTATTATTGATTGCAAAATCTAAACTCGACTACTTTGGTAGTTGTTGATTAGATAGATCTAAACCCGACAAAGGAGTTTATTGGATTAAACAGAAGAGCCTTTGTCTAATTCATATTAGTGAGATTGAATAGAGTTGTTACCGAACAAAGTTGTTCTTCCTTTACTGTTTGGAATACGAACCAAAGGAATTGTTCAAGTGTGTGCACTTATCGAATGTCGGAAGCGCAGGGATACTGAAGAAACTAGGTGAACTATAGGTTTAGTTGCTTGGTCTCAACTATACGAAGTTGGTGTGATTTTGTATAGCGGCTTAATTCTGAGAGTATTCAATTCTGGACTAGGTCCCGGGGTTTTTCTGCATTTGCGGTTTCCTCGTTAACAAAATCTTGATGTGTCATTTACTTTTGTTTTCCGCAATTATAATTGTTGTTATTATAATTTAAAGTAAATTACACAAACGTTAACTCCGTATTACTTGATAGTTATCCTATAGACTTTGGTTAAGTCCGAACCTATTATCAAGTAATCACATTTTGATTGTTGTATTGTCTCGATCTCGTATCCATAGACGATCACACAAAGTGTGAATACCGATTTGTTGTATTGTCTCGACTCAGTCCATAGACAATTACTTTCGGTAAGAGGACTTATAGGTTGAAAAGTTTAAGATTGTGGTATATTTGGGTAACCTCGTATTTTCACAATGCTTGTTTCAGTACTTCTATTTGCTCCAATCTTATTTCACAAAAAGTAGAAAAATTGACTGGTATTTAACTTTACTATGATAACGAGGGGGCGCTGCCCCCTCGACCCTTGATTATAAACATAACATGATATAAATCTTACTAGGCAAATGAAGGAACAACAGGTTGCATGGCTCGTTCTGCAGCCATCTTTAAAAGAATAAACGCATAACAGATTGTGCATCTTCAAAAATAATGCATAACCCATAATGCATCTTCAAAAACTAATGCATAATAAATTATGCATTTAAGAATAAAAATGAATAACATTATCTGATAGAAGCAGAAAAACACACAGTGAAAAAAGAAGTATTTTTTCATAAAAATCAATACAAAAAGAAACTAATTAAAGAAAAAAGTACTTGTTCATAAAAACCAATACAAAAACTAATTAAAGAAAAATGAATTAGGTTCAAACATAAAAGTAATAGTCTGAAGAAACCAACAAGCTAAATGCTCTCCCTTAACTTCCCTTAGGCTGCTTCGGCGACTTATTGTAACAGGTAGGCTTTGTACAAGTTTGCTTGTTGTGATGACCAATCTCACAACAATTACCACAACGCATAGCTCTCATGGGCGGCTTCTCGTAACGGCTGAAATGGCTATTAGCTGGTGGTCTCCCTGGCGGCCTCCTAACATCAGGTACATCGATAATATCATTACCTTCATAAACTTCGGGCCTGTTGTAGTTCGGAATAGGATGAATGGCATGGATGTAGGCATTATTGAAGTATGAAGTAGTGAAATAAGGTTCAACAAAATCATATGGATTAGAACCATACATTGTTATCGAAGCAAAAGCATGCACACATGGAAACCCATAGACGCGCCGCCTTTGACAGGTACATGTGTTTTCCTCAAGGTTAACACTATGAGAACTCTCCCCGCCCTCCACTTCATAAACATGAGTATCAGATTGTATAACTAGCCAGGTTAAACCCTCATCAATAAGAGCCTTCATCTTAGCTTCGTTCTTCGGTATGAGAATTGTTATGAAACTTTTACCAGTATTTCTCCTTTCTGACATCATCTTCATCGCATCCTTCCTTATCTAATCTAGAAGATAATTTGCAGGGAGATTCTTGTGTACCTTCATCCAACTATTGAAGGATTCAGCAAGAGTATAAGATGTCCTTCCATACCTACAACCCTGAAAAAAAGGCATTTGATCACCTCTCGGGAGGGATATCTTCAATATCGTCTGCAACCCAACCACAACCAAGACCCCTAATCGTAGAGATGGCAGTTTGGAAACCTTCGGGACTAAGAGCATACGCTGCAGCTTGAAATGCATCAATAACAACACCATACCTTTCGTCAGAAGCATTAATAGGTAAGTTCTGCTTAAGATGATAATAGCATAAACTATGGAAGGCTCCAAGAAAAATAACTGGCGCTCTCTTTAATCCTTCTGCACGATCAGATAAAAATGTGTTTGTCCTTTGATCATGATCAAGAACATTACTCAAATTACTCATGAACCATTCCCAGTTATCATTATCTTTAGCAGGTACTAGGGCCATGGCTAGTGGAAAGAACCCTGCACAGAAGAAAACATGTTTCAGGACTTAAAAATATATAAAATCAAGCCAACGTCTACATGAAGTATTGTGCAGCTAAAAAAAATAACGCATAATGTCTTATGCATCTAAACAAAATGATGCATAAGACATTATGCACGTGCATAAAAAGAATCCATAATCAGAAAAGTGAAAACAATAATGCATAAAACATTATGCAACTAAAACAAAATAATGTATAATGTCTTATGCATCTAAAAAAAATGATGCATAATCAGAAGAGTGAAAACAATAATGCATAAGACATTATGCATCTAAAAAAAAATGCATAAGACATTATGAAGCCAAAATAAATAATGCATGAGACATTATGAACATATATAAAAAGGATGCATTATCAGAAAAGTAAAAACTATTGTCTGAAAAATTACAATTTTCAGCATTGATACCAGTTGCAGCCATGAGGCATCCTCTAAATCTCCCTGTAAGAAAGGTAGCATCGACATAAATTATGGGACGAAGGTAACGGTAACCATGGATGCATGCCTCGAAAGCAATAAAAAGACGCACAAACTTATTTGAAGGTGCTTCAACTTTTAAATCAGTTGAACTCTCCTCGTTCGATTCAGTTTCATCCATTTGAACTTGAAAATCAATCCAACTCCAAGGATTTGTGCTGCGAATGACATCTACATACCACACCAGATGCGAATACGACATGGCATCATCACCAAATATATCCTCATACATTTTCTCTCTTCCATTGTAAGCTTGGTAATATTTCACATTGATCACGTAGCTAGATTTAAAAAAACTTTTTCAAATTAGAAGCTTTGAAACTCGGATCACTTCTGATTTCATCCTTGATAAGACTAGAAACAAATTTATTGTTGAGCCTGTGGAAAATCCTTTGACATCCCACACCACAGTGATGACTGCTAACATATTTCTTAACCTTAAGCATCCTATTTTCAACATCAACAACACAAACCTTATACTCCCAAGGGCAATTTTCTTTTGAGTATTTTGCATAGAACCTGCTAGGTTCATTCTTAGTATATAGAAGAACATACCCAAACTTTAGCTCGTATTTCTTCATTGCAATACATACCTCTGCTACACCTCAAAAAAAAACTTTACCAACTTCACCAAGTAATTTATCTCAACCCTTAGTCCTAAGAACCTTGTTAACAGGCTCATAACCATCTTCAAGGAAATTCACCATAGCTTATTCGGGTTCAGGTTCTATTACACGACTACTTGAAGCTCTACTACGACTACTGGAAGAATTGCAGCCAACTTCAAGAAGTAAATCAAAGCTCTTCTGACCTTTATAGTGGCAACGAGATACAAAACACTGAAGCAGAACATCAGAATCAACTCGCACAAACTTGCTTCCATCATTAAAGGAAAATCTACATTAACCATAATCAGATCAGAAATCAACTGGATATCAAAATCAATAACATCTACATTAACGTAACAGAAAACAGATCAAAAATCAACTGGAAAACAAATCAAATAAAAAATCGACTAGAACAGGAGCGAAAATTGGTATATCAACATCCGAACATGAAATACAAAAAGATTGAATCGAAAAGATCTACATTGATCGTAACAATTTCAAAACCTAGAAAATAAACAAAAATTCAAAAACAAGCTTAAAAGATCTAAAAAATCGCTTCGAAAACCTAAATTAAGCTTCGAAAACCTAAAATAATAGATCCTAATCTTACAGAAACTAAAACCTATAATCGAATCAAGATTAAACAAAATCAGAATCAAGATTAGAATGAAAACGAACGAACCTGAAGCTTGAATTTCAGATTATCTTTGCTGAGTAAATTCAATCTCTCAATCATCTCCTTCTCAGCTCTCGATAATTCAATCTCTTAGCTCTCGCTCCGGTTCTATCTCCTTCTCAATCTCTCAGCTCTCAATCTCTCGAAACTGAATCTCATAACAAGTGAGGCTAAACCGGGAAATAAAACAAAAAAGAAACGTAATTTTGAAAACTCTAGGTGTCGGCCTAATTTGCACGACGATTTTGGGTGCGCGTGTGATTTTTTCCACACGTGGGTTTCATAGTGGAGAAAAGTGTAAAAATGGGTGTGGATGTAGTTTTCACAACAAAAAAAATTCCTCACCAAACAAATGGGCTTAGAGGCCCACTTTTCTTAAGATTTTAAACTTGGGAGCCAGCTGGGATGGGTATGCAATCCATGCCCTCAATGGGCTCCACCCTGCCTATCTAGTTCAGTGCCTTAGCGGGACTATGGTTGGCTTATCCCGGCTCCATCCACACTCGATTCTTAGGAAGAAAATTTTCTAACATAACTAGTAGTAAAACATCAAAATGACCAAATTTCTGGTACCAAAACTCCAACCATATTATTTTTATTAAATAAAAATTATTTGCAAAGAAAATGGCACAAAAACCTCATTTCCTTTAAAATGTTTAAATTCAGTTTTTATTACTTTTAAAATTGGCAGACATGCCTTTGAGAAAAGATAGATATGCAGCAACAACACCTCCGTCTCCTCCACCAACACCTCTTTATCTTTTTATTTTACTTTTATGTTCACCAATAGTACCTCTGTCACCCATATCCGCCCGCTAACAACACCTCCGTCTCCTCCACTAACACCACCTCCCTCTCTTTCTATTAAGGTTGTACATGGTAACGGTTATCCGCTAAAACCGAACCAAACCAAACCGATTAGAAGAAAGTTTTTATGTCCTGATTTTATATCAACAACACCTCCTTTTCCCCGATCGCCTCCTCCTCCTTATATTTTCTTCCCCACCACTATATGTCCAGATCCGCCACCAACAACACCTTAACCCCTTCATTTTGTCCTTTACAAACATCACCAACACCTCCAGATCATCATCGCGCAAATCATCATCAAAAAATAATGATACATCATCATTATCAAAACCGGGGTTTTTTGTTGGTGAAATGTCAGAAAAATGATGAAACCAAATTTGGTTTCATCAAATTTTACAAAAACTAAACAACGTTAAAACCAATTTTTGTGTTGGTGAAATGTCAAAAAAAATGATGAAACCGGGTTTGGTTTCATCAAATTTTACAAAAACTAAACAACATTAAAACCAATTTTTGTGTTGGTGAAAACAACAAGTTTTGTTGAAACCAAATTTGGTTTCATCTGATTATTGCCTACTTTTTATCATGGAACCAAAGTTTAATGGTGAAACAATACCTTTACGTTGAAACCAAATTTGGTTTCAACAGTGGATATTTGAATAGAAGAGGTTGCCAGATTACAAACACAAGATGTTGCTTCTGCCAATCAGTAAATGAAACTGTAGATCATCTTTTCCTCCACTGCACATATAGAATGAAGATCTGGAATTAGTTTCTCAATGGTTTTAACGTTAGATGGGTTCAGGGAAGAAATATGGAGAACCAATTTCTCTCTTGGAAATTGAGATATATTAGGAACAGGGGAAGGAGGATATGGCCACTCACCATTTTTGATATTATCTGAATCTAATGGGAGGAAAGGAACAGAAGGATCATGACACACAAGAGGGGAAGAGATACACAAACCATCATAGATGAAGTTAAAAGCTCAATCCTTATATGGACTTCCTCAACTTATTGGTTCAAATTTATTCTGAACAGGCAGATATTCACGCACTGGAAAGTTATCCTTGAGGGAAAGTGTAACTGGAAAAGAAGAAAAAAAAACTGTATTTTAAGGGCATTTAGATCTTTTGACCAGACACTTGGACCAAGGCAGTTCCGTGCGATTTCTCAGTATCGTATAGGCATCGCATTGTTCCCTGATGACAGCACATGCTCTTGTTGCGGACGGGCTATGGACAGCTTCGGCGACCATGCTCTTCATTGTGCAAGCGAAGTTGGCCTCAAGTTCCGACACGATTTAGTAAGGGATGTTGTTATGGACATTTTTTATAGAGCAGGAGTCGCATCTAGGAAAGAGTTGTCTCTGGGTTTCTTGGCTTACAATGACAGTGCCCTTAAACCAGCTGACATCTACATATACAATTGGGAAGGCGGTCGTGATACCTGTTTTGATATCACTTGGGTTTCCCCCTTCACAGGCGATGGGGTTGTCAGTTTCACACCGGGACGTGCTATTGCCGCAGCAGTCAGACGTAAATGCAACAAATATTTAGATAAATGTACTTCCCATGGTTACAACTTTGGTGCCTTGGCCTTCTCAACTTTGGGCGAACTTGGAGATGATTTCATCGTCCTTTTGAAGAGATTGAAGAACTGCTTGGTGAACTATGATGTTAATAACAAAGTTGGCGGTTCACTTTCCATAGGGTAGGCTTAGCCATCCAGAAGGGTGTTGGCGCACAGATTGTTGCCGACTCCCACCAATTCCCATGTAATTATACTCTGTTTGTTTTAATAAAAGCCTTGAGTGGCATCTTTTAATAATAATAATAATAATAATAAATTTATAGGGAGTCGGTGCCCAGATTGTTGCTAGGCTACCAACACCCTCGATGTAAATACGGACTTTGTTTGCTTTTCTAATATAAGCCTTCTGCGGCGCCCTTTTATAATAATAATAATAAATAACTCTTTTAGGGCGTTAGTGCACAAATTGTTGCCCGACTCCCACCCATTCATGTGTAAATAACTCTTTTTGTTTCTCTTAATAAAAGCCTTGAATGGCGTATTTTTTTTATAATAATAATAATAATAATAATAAATGGTTTCATCTAAGTTTTTGCTAGTTTATTTAATTTTGTGCATTTGGTTTCTTCATAAAAGTTGTGTTGAATGCAAATTTTGTGGTATTGGTGGTGGTATTGCTAGTTGGTGGTAATGTTGGTTTGTGATGGTGAATGTTGTTGGGTATTGGTGGTGGTTGGTGGCGGTACTCGTGGTAGTTGGTGTTTGTTCTGGTTGCTAGTGGTGGTGATTGGTGGTGCTCGTTGGTGGTGGTTGTTGGTGGTAGTGGTTGGTGGTGTTGCTAGTTGGTGGTTGTGTTGCTACTGGTGGTCATGGCGTTGGCTGGTGGTGCTGCTAGTTGGTGGTTATGTTATTGCTGGTGGTTGTAGCGTTGGATGGAGGTGGAGTAGATCTACTGATTGGTGGTGGTGAAACCAGAGAGAAATAATGAAAGAGAGAGACGTTTTTTTTTTAAATCTAGATCTGGAATTTGGTTTTCACCTGGGGTGGTGTTGATAATATAACTCATAAGGGTATTTTAGACAGATAAAATCAAATGGGGTTTTTGTGGTTAATTTATTTTTTTGGAGTTTTTGTATATAAATAGTGACACCTTTGAGGTTATAACTCATGGCCTGGTAACGTTTTGTAATGATAGCTTTGTGCTAGTCTACATTAAGTTTAGGCGTTGTGTTCTAGTCCGGATAAGAGGTTTGCACAACACTAACTTTTTGCACCTCTTTGTAAAGACAAACTATGAATATTTTGTTAACGTAATGTTGCCAAGTATTACTCCGTTTTAAAATAAAATAAAATAGGATTAGGATTATATAGATTTAGTTATTTATCTCTTTATTAGGGATCCAGTTGATACTTTATTAATTGTTAGATGATCCGTATGTTCCGTGGAAAAGTTGTTGCACTCTTCTTATTTGTTACAATAGGTTAGAGGAAAGGAGGACATATGTATTCCCATATTTGTGTTGAAGTATTGTTTGGTATTTTGGTGTTGGGGATCTGTCGAAATAATGTACCTATTTCTTGTAGCATCAGCTTTAGGCACCGAGGGATATTGGTTTGTGATGGTCTGAGTAGTTGCGTCAATGTTTTAGAATCTGCTTCAAACCATACCGAAGTCCACTGATGTTGAATTGTTGTCCTTGTTGCTAGTAAAAATCCTCATGTCTCTGTCGTTAGTGTTGTAGTGATTTCGATAGGTGCTTCCATAGCGTGAGTCGCTTGACCATCCTACCATGGTTCCTTCAAATAATTCCCGATCTTGCCAGTCCTGGGTATCCTTTTGCTGCTCTGTCAGTGCTAATCTTGATTCAATTGTGGTATGGTGGTATCCATCCTACCATTATTGTTGTTTGGCCGGGTGTTCAGTGTGGTTGACGTAGTGGTTCTGCCGCAAGTAGGGGAAAGATGTTGTTGGGCCAACCTGTATTCCTCGAACATTAGAACGGTGATCTGGTAGATTTGTTGAGGAATTTGGATTGTTTTCTTTTAGATTTTGGCCTCGTATTCCAAAACTCATTAGCGCTTTGGTTTCTTGAGTGAGATTGTTGGGTAGTAGTTCAACTATACTAATAGGTATAGTATTTTAGGTCAGTGATGGTGGATCATTGAGTTGTTGATGGGTACTGTGCAAAAAATTTTTTTTGCAGGAAGGTATTGTGAAGCTTGTCTTGTGGTTGGTATTGATGTAACACTGGATGTTGTTGATGTCGTTGTTGTTGGGGGTCTAGTTTTGAGTGATGCAGTCATGTAGAAGTAGTTAGAATACACGCTGAACTTGTGAACAATTGGATAAAACATGAGATGTAATTTCTACCATCGAGTTGCATATTGGATATTTGTTGGTGGTGATGATGTTTTTTTTTATGAAGGGCTTCAAAGGTTGGGAGACCATCGAGACTGACTTTCCACAAGAAAGTCTGATTTTTCGTGGACAAGGTATGTTTCATATATGGTTGAAATCCAAAGGTGGTTAGGGTGGAACGGTGTTGTTTGAGGTGGTTGTTGGGGTGTGGTTTCGAAGTTGTTGATGAGTGACTCTTACATAGCCTGCTTTTTCCATGTAGTCTCCATTTTTTCAGTGAGGACAAATATGGGTATCTTCTTCCGGTGGGTAGGTAAATGGATGCCGATGATATGGTGTGAAATGTGAGTGGAGAAGGTATTGAAAATGAATCGGGGTTTCAATTATTGGTGAGTGGATCAATGAGATGCAACTATGGCGGCAGGGTTTAGGTGTAAGCGATGAAATGGAAGATGGGAGGGAATCCATGATGAAGATAATGGTATGTTGTGGCCATTCACAATTTGGGAGATAGATTGTTCCTGCAAAAAAATAACAATTTTAGTAAGACTTTTCCAAACACTAGCGGAATGATAGAGGCTTTGGATCAACAAAAATGAATTGTTAGTGCAGATGTATTTTCCATAGCAAATGGAACTCCATAGTGGGTTTGTTTGTTGATGTAGGGCCGCACATACTCTTTTGAGTAAGAATGCTTGATTGTGGTTTTTTTTTTCTTCGGATGCCTAACCCTCCCAGAGCAATGGGTTTTGTGATTTTATCCCAGACAATTGGGTACAACTTCCTTAGGAGTGCATCATGTCCCCCAAAAAAAAACCAGTGAGCTTGCCAATATTTTTGTAGACATGAGCAGGTAACATCTGAGTTTGCATGATGTGATTGGTCGTAGGTGTAACTGTAATTTTTATAAGTACCAATCTACCCGTCGGATTCAACCATTTTGTAATCCATCCCTTTGTTTTCCTTTAGATCCTGTTTAGATTTGATTGAAAATGTGGGCGGAGTTTTATTCCATGTCTTAATTGGGTGCCAAGATAGATGGGTGGTTCAGAGGTGGTTGGAGTATGCAAGGTACGGGAGGCATATCATCAATCTCTTACGAATAATTGTTTCCTTGCTTAATCTTATGATAGACTATCAATAGTTTATTTATTTCAATTTTTATAAGGTCTATTTACAACTATTAATAAATAAGTTTTATTATATAAATCTTGTTCCACGTTTGGATAGTTTGTGCGTGCATCTTGTGATTCTTATGTCCCTTTGCTTTAGGTTTATGAGATTTACTTTCGGTGTTTATTAACCCTAATGTTTCGATCTCATATTTATTATCTCTTATGAGTTCGTGGCTTTTTGATTTAGCAGACTTTGGATCTAACCTTCAGGGTTTCTTTATCAAATAATCATAAGATGATATTGATTAAACTCATGTGTAAAGTCACGATCATACTATTATGGATTTATGTTTCCTAAGTTGTGCACTCAGTATACATATGAGCTTCGGTTATAGATTTTTACTTTGGCAGGTAATAGCTAAGATCTTGTCGACCTTTCTCTAGTAAAGGCTGTCTCTTTTTGTTATTCTTTTGTTTTGCAGGGAATAAAAAAACAATGAGGAAGAATTCTATATTGAACTAGTGCTTAAACGTTATATCTTTGTGGGGTGAGTGGTTGTAGAAACTGAGGGAAGAATCATTTTTGATTATCTCTTTCCTATATGAAAACTTGATCGGTTCCGATCTTAGTTTGTCATATCGTAAGGTAATGGTTATTGTTTGGTTATTCATTTTCCTGATAAGAAAGTTGATTTAATTCCCTTTCTTGCTTTTGTTTAACGTAATAAGGTACAATTATTTTGGTACCATTATTTCCTGTTAAGAAAAACTAAATCAATTCTTTTTTTCTTTTTTCTTTTTTGCTTAACAAAAGAGGTTCAATTGCTTTATTACAGTTGATTCCTGATAAGAAAAGCTAAGTCAATTCTGATTTTAGTTGAGGTTTATCAAAACAAAATATGATTATACAAGTCTAATCGGTCCCTGATAAGAAAACTAGTTATCTAACCTGATTTAGGCTTATTATACGATCCTGATAAGTAACTAAGTTAATTCGGATGTTAGTTTGACTTATCAAATTAAGTGAAACTTAATTCGGTGATTTGTTTCCTTGGTAAGAGGTCTATATTTTTCGTAGGGTAATAATTTCCAAAACTGAAGTTTGCAACTGAAACCCTAATTACCGAAAAATCTATATTAATATGAACTTTGACATTATGGATATCCATTAAGTCTATCAAAAATCTGACCCGTACTACTTGATGAAGACATACCATAAATTTATATTTATATGATATTTACAAACACGATAATTGTGCTCTCGTTTCATGTGCTTCCTCATCTTATTCAATTCGAGCACTAATTAGACGAGGGTGCATTTTCGCAATACAACTAGGTTGTACTGGAGTAAGCCTTGACAAGCTTACGACGAGTATCAAAACCTTTTTTCATGTTTCCCTTAGAGAATTTTTTCCCAAAACGATCATCATTCCTCTTTCCACTTTGATCTTTCCTTAAGATGTTGTAAGAAGGATCGTTGGTAGGAGATGAATTGACATAAGAGATATTCGGAACCTTAATTAGTTCTCTTTTTATTTTGTTAATGGTATTTTTGTAAGATTTTCTCATTTTAAGGATTTCCTAATGACAAAATTGAATTCTTTCATCCGAGATTACAGGATTTCTTGGAACCCATTTCTGATTGATTTTCTTATGGGCAGACTCTTTCTTTTTCCTTTCTTATGGATATTTTCCACAGGTGATGAACCTCCATGTGAATCATGTCTATTTCGAGTGTAAATTGATCTTTTTCCAGAAGAGTTTTTCAACTCCTTTCCCATGATATTTAGAGTTGGCAGGACTTGACTTAGACTTGGATACTTTTTCTACTGCAGAATGATCATTTAGATAGTTGAGACAAGATATTGATTTTAACACTTTCACATGAGTATTTTGAAGTGGCACAAGTTTCTTGTCAACTGATTGAAAGTAATATTCCTTATGATCTTCCTTTCAAGATTGATTCGCAATTCCTTTTGAATCAGATCTTGAAAGATCAGTAATAATATTAGATACAAGTGTTCCAAGATTTTCTTCTGAATTAATGATTTTAACAGGTAATAAACTTTAATTCAGAGAATCATGATCTGTTTTACATGTGATAGAGCTAGGTTTATTATCACGGTCTGATAAAATCGTGCAAGAACTTTTTGTTTCTTCATCAGAAAAAAATATAACTAATACATTAATCAATGTGTTATCTCGAAACCCTTGATATTGACTAAGTGCTTTATTCAAAACTTTTACTTTAACTGAGAAGGACTTGTTCCCTTCGGCTTAGTTACTAAGTCGCATATCGTTCTTTCTGATATCTTGTCTAAGAGTACTAGTTTTTGTATTCAATTTCAAAATCTCATCTTTTTCAACATCTCTTTCGACATCAGAGTCGGATACATAATATGTGCCTTTGATTATCTTATCTCGAGAGTTATGAGATGTAGACGCAATAACATATGCAATTTATGGACTTCCGTAATCTTGTGATACATATTAACAAAATCATTTTTATAGGCTCTTCAAAAATTATACTTAGATTCATTGTCTTATAGGTTGGATCGTACCAAACACAGATTGTTAGATTCGTGTTTGCCTGCTCTGATACCAATTGAAATGACAAGGGTACCAAGTACATCACAATCTTTTCAAATATAAACTTCTACGATACATACCTCGCGTGGTCTATTAATATAGACATAGAATGTCAAGAAGATAACGACTACAAGGTATACACTTGGTATATATAATAGGTATTGAAACCGAACCTAACTATAGGGATCAAACCCAAGTGTTTTTATTAACGTACAAATGCAATTACTTTATTCTAACTAAAACAATAATTATAATGCAAAAAGTAAAGTAAAAGCACACAACAACATTTTGTTACCGGGGAAACCGCAAACGCATAAAAACCCTGGGACCTAGTCTAGTTTTGAATACTCTCAGAATTAAGCCGCTATACAAAGACTACCACCAATTTCGTATAGTTGAGACCAAGTAAACTAACTCGAAGTTACATAGTTCCTTTAGTATCCCTCCGCCTACAACCAATCTAGCCAACACACGTGGATCCTAAGATAGAGTTTGATATCTTAAGTTGCTCCACCTGCTGTGAAGACTTCTTGCACTCAACTCTTTTGAATCGTCTTCCGAAATAGTAAAGGACTAATATGTATTCGTTAACCGCTCTATCAATTTCAAGAGGTAAATCGGAGATTTAGTTAAGGTAAACAAAGGATATTCCATTTAATTAATATAAGCTCTTTTGCTCGGTTTAGATCTGTAGTTACCTAAAATATGAGAGAGGTTAGAAGTGGGATTCTAAGGTTTATGAAAGTGAGTTACGGAAGGTTGAGCACGAATAGTCTCTGCCTAAACCACGCACAATGTACGTTCAAAGGCTGCTTCAGTCCTAGGGAAGAGGTTTAGGGCTGGTCTTAGGGAGGGAAGCAGATGAAGAGAGATATCATAGAACATGTTATTGCTATGAGAGGTTATGAGAAAGTTGATGATAGCTTGGAGAAATAAAGGGCCTATTTATAGCTGAATTCTCTAATCTTAGGTCGGTGAAGATAAGGATTGCTTTCCGTGCAGTGCGGAGTAATTCTCCCGTCTCTTCATGAATAGATAAAGATAAATTAGGTTGAGTTTATCTCATTCTTCCACCGCCGTTATTCTTTTATGCGATGACAAATATGTTGGATATTTCTCACATGTGCCGTAGACCATCAGACCAAAATCCTAATTGATATCCTCTCATTTGTGTGAAGCTGAGTCAGCCTTTGTGATGATGTGTTGAGAGAGAAATATTCTCTTTAGCCTAGTTGGCCAAGATAGAGATATATTCTCTGATTTGTGAGAATGACCAGGATGAGTCACGTGAAAAGGAATGAAATGCCTCAGGAATTGTGTGCAGAGTGTGAGAGGAGCTGAGGTTGAGCTCCCTCTCTCCATGTCCGGTCACATATGTCATGTGGAGACCGTATTATTCTTGTGGGTCCCTTTGTTGAGCATGCGGAGCTCAAGAGAGCTTATCCACGTTTTTGAATAGACATGTATAGTTCAGGATCAATTTATTAGCCGTGAGTGTGTTTGAGAGGCTGAGAAATAGTCTTGAGCCTTAGGTAAGGCGTGTGCCTGAGTTTTATGCGTGTATAAAACTCTGCAGACGAGATGGCTCAGTTCGGATGAGACCACCTGAGATTTGGCTGACGGGTTTGAGACCGTATAATATTTAGATGACGGGTTGGAGTATGTTCAAGACTTGGCCAACATAATGGTATCTCACCGAAGTTAGCTGAGACATGTTTATGAGAGAAAAGAAGGCTTCTACGCCTAACAATATCTCTGCGAGACTTCGGCTCACTTATATTTGACCAGCATATCTTGCAGAGATGTGCTAGGAATCAATTGTGTCCGTATTTATGGGGCATACATGACCAGTGTATCTCGGAAGGATTTTCCAGGAGTCTGTCGAAAGGGCCCATAGGCAAAATAACCAGCATATATCGCAGGGATGTCCTAGGAATTACTTTGAAGCCTCGATAAGCCGAGTCAGATGCTAGAGTATACATGACCAGTGTTTCTCGCGATGATGTACTAAGAATCAGTCCTTGATCTCAAATAGGGTGAGTGGTGCTTACTGGAGACATGTATGTACCCGCTCTAAGTCATAAGTCCATTTGGGACGTTTTTGCGCATCTACAGAGCCTACATGACCAGCAGTATCTCGTCGAGGATGTATACTAAGAATCATGGCGTCACAATCATCTGCGTCTCGCGAAGACATGCTAGAATTATGGATGTTCTGGTTCATAAGTCTGTCGGGGACGTTTTATGCTCTACAGAACCTACATTACCAGCAGTATCTCGCGGGGATGTGCGCTAGGAATCACGACATCACTACCAGCACTTTCTCGCAGGGACATATACTAGAAATCGTGGCCAGGGGTGCCTTGGAGGCCAAAGGCTTAATCTCTCCCGTGAGAGATGAGTTTTGTCCTATGGTCTTGAAATAACACTTTTTCCCTTTATCCAAATTTCACCATCTACATTAAGTACCCTACTCAGAGTAGAACCTTGATTGTTCTATGATGATTATATAGATGGTGACGATGCAAAGTTATAATCCACTTATTCTTTTAGACTTGTAGAGTCCCTGAATCGATACTTAGTCTTCGTTTGTTCTGATTCTGAACTTGAAATCAAATATGAACTTGGAATCCTTTCGTGCGTTTGCGTTGGGAGGCGTCATTGGAATGGGAATGGATCTTTGAAAATATGAAACGACATCTTGTTTGAATGGGTTTTGAAAATTAGGGTTTACTTGGACAAAACCCTAATTTCATCTCTTTGTGTATCCTTGAGCTTCCGAGTTTGTACATGTGAGTATTTTGGGGAAGAGAGGAATTTAGACGAATTCTGTATGGCCTTGATGTTGGTGAAGATCCATGAGAGAAGAGAGATACTCCTTTCTAAATTGCAGAGTCCTTCAGGCTTGTATTACACTAAAACCCTAATTCTTCTTTGTTTGTGTATGACTCCTTCAGATACTTTGGAGAGACTTGAAGAGGCTTGGTAGGCGTGTATATATCTTGAAGGGTTACTGAAAATAAGAGGATACCCAAATACACCACAATCTTTTTGTTTCAACCTATAAGTCCTCTACCGAAAGTGATCGTCTATGGACAGAGTCGAGACAATACAACTAATTGGTTCACACTTCGTGTGGTTGTCTATGGATACGAGATCGAGACAATACAACAACAAGATAACTTGTGTGATTGAATATGGATACAAGATCGAGACAATATGACAACGAAGTATATTACTTGATAATAGGTTCGGACTTAACCAAACTCTATAGGATCACTATCAAGTAATGCCGAATAAACGTTTGTGTATTTTACTTTTAATTATAATAAACAATTATAATTGTGGAAATAGAAAAGTAAAAGACACAACAATATTTTGTTAACGAGGAAAACTGCAAGTGCAGAAAACCCCCGGCACCTAGTCCAGAATTGAATACTCTCAGAATTAAGCCGCTATACAAAATCTAACCAACTTCGTATAGTTGAGACCAAGCAACTACCCCTAGTTCACTTAGTTTCCTTAGTATCCCTGCAGTTCCGACTTCGAAGGTCACGCACTGGTATAATTCCTTTGGATCGTATTCCAAATAGTAAAGGAACAATAAATCTGTTTGGTAACAACTCTTTTGATTCTTTCAAGATAAAGATATCTAAAGTCATACGCAAAGGCTCTTCCGTTTAATCTAATAAACTCCTTTGCCTGGTTGGATCAATCTATCCAATAACTACAAAAGCAGTTAAGTTTAGATTCGCAATCAATCAATATAGATTCCACCAAGAAACTATAAAGTGATGCCGATCTCACGCAACTAATCAATCGAATAAATCCTATTCTAGTTGAATCCCAGACAATCAAGGTTTGTGCATACACAAAGATATGAGAACTAATAAGAAATCTTCTTCGTCTTCAAATCTTCTTTAATCTTCAATAAAAACCTGCACAATACAGCTTGAATCTTTTGTGATCAATCATACACAGAACGGATTCAGTTAACAATGGATTATCACAAGATGTCTTTAGATCTACAAACAGTTCTAAAGATTCCGTCGATACTTCGTTCTAGTTTGAGTGAATCTTATATCAGAAGAGAAGATTCTCAAGAGTAAACAAACTAGGTGCAATCAAAGTTTCAACAACTGTTGGTCAATCAAATCAATCGAAAACCAATAACACTGCAATTATCTAGTTTCCCACCAATGGTACTCGTAGAGCTTCTTGATCCCACGGAAGTCTTTAAACGAGCGGTCGTAAGAGATTTCACCTAATTAGGATACTTTCCTCTCCGAATATACGGCTCCACCAGAAACAACAAGAAATGAAGTTTTCCTGGCTCTTAGGATAGTTTGCTAGAAATGCAAACTTAGGTATTTATAAACCAAGGATGTTTGGACACCAAGGAATTTCAAAAACTGAAAGTATTCTCAAGATATGCAATAAATGCTCCATTCGTTTTCCTAATTCCAATAAATGCTTATTAAAAATTTCTGAAATCTCTCAATAGGAAATCTTCAATTAGTAAATGCACATTACTAATTTTTATTCTCTAGAGATATGCATTTAATTGTTAGTAATTAAAGCATATAAAACCAAAAACCTTAATTAAAAGATTCTCAATTTATTTCGGCACATGATCTCCTTGAGTACTAAGGAATATCTTTGAACAATAAATGATAAGAGTTACTGTACGTGTTCAAAGTATGTTTACATCTCTTCACTATAAATCCTTATTCATATTTACATGGATTTACATTCTTGGAATCGGCTATACCACACTTCCAAACAAGTTTAGAATTGGTTGACCTGTATTCCAAGATAACTATGTGATTGATCAAATATCAAATCACATACATGGGTTCAATCGGTTCTACCAATCACTAGGATCGGTTATACCTCAATATGGAATTACTTGTGATCGGTCACACAAGTTACCAGGACCGGTTACCATATTCCCATGGTATTGCTTGTGATCGGTCACACTAGTTACCAGGATCGGTTACACCAATTACCAGGACCGGTTACCAATTACAAGGATTGATTATACAACACTCTGTGATCGGTCACACCAAATACTAGGATCGGTTACACCAATTACTAGGATCAGTCATACCAATTATAAATATCGATCATACCATCTCAAGGTGATTACTTAAGATCGGTTACACCAATTAATAAAAACTAGTCATACCAAATCATAACTCATGCATTGTGATTAGTTATACCAAGATATATAACAAAGTTACGATCGGTTCTACCATCTCACACATATTGGTAATCTAAAGATTTGTGATGAATAGCCGTACCAATAAGCCTAATGATTTTCTTTTCGATTGATAAAACAAGTTCACGAATGTACTTCCTTTAAAAGAATGTAAAACATTGTTTCCTGTGATGAAATCTTCACCATAACCCATTCATATAATCATAACAGTATATACAAGATTATGTCGATGTTATATCTACAAAGTTCAAAAGATAAGCGTTATAATTCGTAGTTTAATTTCCTAATACTATGATCATACAAATATGACCATGTCACATCACTAGAGTATTATACAATATGTACAGTATATACAGCTTTGCAGTTATGTTTACAATATAGCACGACTTGAAAGATACGTTAGGAATGAAACAGTTCAAGTCAATATTACTAACCTCAAGCGGAAGGATGATGTCATCGTTGTCGTTCGCTACTTCTTCACATTCTTCAGGTCTTCGGAGTAATGCTTGTATGTCTCAATATTCCTAGACTTTCTAGTCTAACTTAAACGAAGTTGACTCTAGTATATAATCAAGCGACTTTAGATGAGTTTTGACACACTAAAATATGACAACCAAACTTGAAATACCAACACTTGGTGAGTTCAACCGAGCTATGCTCTAACAGTTAGTACCTTGTTACCAATTACAAGGATCGATTACATAACACTCTGTTACACCAATTACTAGGATCGGTCACACCAATTATAAATATCGATCATACCATCTCATGGTGATTACTTAGGATCGGTTACACCAATTAATAAAAACTAGTCATACCAAATCATAAGTCAGGCATCGTGATTAGTTATACCAAGATATATAACAAAGTTATGATCGGTTCTACCATCTCACACATATTGGTAATCCAAAGATTTGCGATGAATAGCCATACCAATAAGCCTAATGATTTTCCTTTCGATTCATAAAACAAGTTCATGAATGTACTTCCTTTAAAAGAATGTAAAACATTGTTTCCTAGGATGAAATCTTCACCTTAACCCATTCACATAATCATAACAGTATATACAAGATTATGTCGGTGTCATATCTACGAAGTTCAAAAGATAAGCGTTATACTTTGTAGTATAATTCCCTAATACTATGATTATACAAATATGACCATGTCCCATCACAAGAGTATTATACAATATGTACAGTATATACAGCTTTGCAGTTATGTTTACAATATGGCACGACTTGAAAGATATGTTAGGAATGAAACAATTCAAGTCAATATTACTAACCTCAATAGGAATGATGATATCGTCGTTGTCGTTCGCTACTTCTTCACATTCATCAGGTCTTCGGAGTAATACTTGTATGTCTCAACATTCCTAGACTTTCTAGTCTAACCTAAACGAAGTTGACTCTAGTATATAATCAAGCGACTTTAGATGAGTTTTGACACACTAAAATATGACAACCAAACTTGAAATACCAACGCTTGGTGAGTTCAACCAAGCAATGCTCTAACAGTTAGTACCTTGTATGCCGAGAGCTCGTTTAATCCCTTATATTAATCAGACACCCTTTTTCCGAGAAAAAATGCTTATTTTTGAAACCAAGGGTATTTTCATTACAAACCAGCTTGATTTTTTTGACATGAGAGACTCTGTGATATTCCTTAGGCAAGTTCACGGATTGAGAGAGGGAGACAGGCACGTGTTTGGTTTTACTTTTGGAAATTATGAATTCGAACTTCCCTGTTTGAGCTAAATTCCCTTTATTTCTTATGAAATTCTGCTTTTCTGGATTCCGTTTCAATACCGTTCTTCTTCGAACACTCAGAGAACTCAATTATCACATGCATGAGGCCTTTGGAATGAGTGGATCAGATCTTGGTCGGAATCTGGCTTTATTAGGGCCTTCTTCTTTTAAAATACTCAAAATTGTGAAATAAGGGTATTTTGGTCAAAATACATTATGAGCTCATTTTCATTGAAGAGTGATGAGATAAAAGGGTATTAAAAATATGTATTTAACCGTCCAAGAGAATGGGGAGAGGCTTGGCCTCCTCTCTTTTAGAATAAATCCCTTTTTCGTCAAATTCTTGAAATTATGGCTATTTCCGTCAAAACGCTAATTCTCTTCCACTTTGGTCCCTCCGAAAAAATTCTAAGAAAATAAGTGACGTACCACTGGCCTAGGAAAGCATTCTCACGCATGGGAAGGGCTTGGCCACGGCTTGATCCAAATTCCTTTAATTTCTTTTTTAGCTCTAATTCTTTTTCCTTTTGCTTTTAAGGAATTCCCGAGGGTGTGGCTCAGTTGCACTTCTTTTCCTTGATGAATGATGTTGTACTTCTTCTCGAAGGTCGTGACTACTTATCTGAGGCGGAAGCTATGTATATATTTAGCAGTTCTCCAGGTCATGTTTTGATCTTAGATAGTTTCAGTGACTTTATTATACAATCTTACAATATTTACAGAACTGCTCGTCAGATGGGGTTCGACCAGGATATCCCTTTCCGTAAAAGACCGTATATGTTCTGTAGAATCCAACGAAATCTTGGTATTGTGAACGGTTTGTAAAGGAACTTTCCTATCTTCCATGCTCAAAGAATCGGCCGCGTATGTCCTAGAGCTCGATCTTACTGGCTTGAACAACTCGTGAATATCAGTACTTTCTTACAAGATATTCCAGAAGAAGATGTAACTATCATGTCAAGTGAGCCAAGTCCTAAATGCTCATATCCTTGCATGAACTAAGTAAGTATCCCATTATTTAACAATTTTCAAGACTTTATCATGCCTCTTTGGAACTTAACTGAATGATTCCTTTTAGTTTGTTCATTCCATTCGTGCTCGAAGCGAAATCAGTTCTCAGGTGGATGACATGGGAGCTGACAGAAGTATTGATCGCCTTGAGTTGTCGTGATAGAAAACCATTCCTCACCTCCTTTTGGAATGCCACCGGTAAGAACCATTCTCTTTTTATTATTATAAGTGCTCTCATTCATTGTATGTACAAAAGTGGTCATACCTTAGAGATGTCCTTTCATTTGAGTACTCGTCAGAAACTTTCAGATCCGATAGACTTGCATAGAATGGGATGTATAATCTCCATACGATGTCGGATTTGATCTCCCGACCCCAATTTGAAAAGGGAAAAGAATTATTTATTCAACGCAAAAAGAATGACCTAATTCCGAGTTATTTAGTTCAGTCAACCAGTCACATACTTTTGTCATCAAAAATCCGTATAGAATTTCAGGAGCGTTTCAGATTGTATCTATCTTGGTTTTGTGGCCACATATTTTAACTCGCTTGCCCATTTGATGACCCCTTTGGATGTGATGTATCAGAGGCGTAGGATAACATATTTTCTCAAGGGAGTACCCAAAAGTTCCTTACGAATTTTCATCAGTTACCATGTTTTCACACGGGAGCATACAACAATCCTAATCGTAATAGGATTCATGTATTCCTTGAACCTCTCTGTGTTCTGACGCCTCAAGTACGACTCCTGTAGCATTATGACTTCATTACCCTTTCTTAGCTTAGTATAAGACGTGGCTTTGGTCTCTATAAGTCGTAGTCCTGCCCGTGTAAGGAATATAGACTTTCATCCAATCGTAAAATCCTAACTTACCCCCTTTTTTTTGCACCTTCATATATCGATATACCTTGTTTGATTCCACCTTATTTTTGTAGACTCCTGATGTTGGAATGACTCGAGATACACTTTCTGGAATATGATAGAAAGATCTTCTTTTGATGATGATTCAGGCACCCATCAGTCCTGATTTTCAGTAATTCTCGTGTCGAACAAACCCGAAGAGACGGAGCATAATCACCGAATATTGTTGAATACCTGATTGAATTTTAGATAGTGGTAAGAAATGAGGTTGTCGTTCACTCGGATTCGTAGAGATTAAAGTTTTTAAAAATACTAAATAAATATATACAAAGACTATTAACAATGGGCAAGAGGTACTGGGACTAAGGATTTAGCCAATCTTTATAACATAAGGTTCACTTATTTATTCTCAACAATTTTAGCTAAAGAAATATAAACATGGACTCTATTTTTGCCAAGGTAGATTCTCAAAACATTGATTGTAAATGTTAAGCATGGGACATCAAATCACCTAAGCTAAGCATGACCCATCTAATCAAATGACAACCAATTTAATCAAATCATATTTCAATTAATTTTAATGCAAAAGTCATAAAAAGAATAAAAATAAATTTACCCATGTATGAAGTTCGGCCTCCTCCGTCGTCCCAGTGTTGGGGTTTAACTCATCATGTCGAAAACACACTCAAAATATGTATTTATGGCTCAAAAAGTGTTTACAAGAAGAGAAAATAATGAAACAGGAAATCTGCAACAGCACAGGTGCGTTACAGACCGACTGTTTCAACTCTCAACTGTTATGATGAAGATAATCGTTACAAATCTGAAGATAAATGTTGCAGAAGAGGATGAAGAAACTGTTACAATGAAGATAAATGTTGCAAACCAGTTGAAGAAACTGTTACAACGAAGATAAATGTTGCAAACCAGTTGAAGAAACTGTTACAACCAGTTGAAGAAACCGTCGTTGTTTCCCTGTTCTTCACGAGCAGCAGCAGCAGCAACAACAGAGTTCTGAAAACTCTTGATTCACGCCTCCTGAGCTCTCCTCTCGACCCCAAACTCTCGACACTCCTTCTATGTGATCCTAGGAACCTATTTATACATCATTGCAACATTGAATCTCCTCCATTAACTACAAATAATCTTCTTTTACTCGGGTATATTTTTTTCCATTTTTTTCATTGATTTTGATTTTCACGCATCTGCAGCTGTATTTATTTCCTTCTATACCTACTTCACGCTCTATAATAGCGATTAAATCTTCCAAACACGTGCAGTACACGTTTAAATTTCTCACAACTCATGCAAGCTCATGTTTTTCCTCCAACTCCCTGTTTGGATTAAACCAAGTTATCCAGCCAAATTTGATCGATAAAATCACCCATACTAGCTTTCTATAGTCATATCACGTCTACCCACTAAGTTTCAGGGATTGAATCTCACTAAATCACGTCCAAACATCCGATCGAAATTCTGCTGTTAATGAAAATATTTTCCCGCCAAAATTCATTTTTTGAATTTGAGAAGAACATATCCTCCCCTAATCCTACACGGGCGTCCCTTTAGCACTTGTCTTATGGGGTGCAAATAGTAATTTTTGGGCGTAGATAGTAATTTTTCCGGGGTTCCTCCGACACATTTCTGGGGTGCCTTTAGTACTCTATCCTGGGGTGTAAAACACCACTTTTCGAGCCAATTTCGCCGCAAGAGCTTATTTCTCTAAAAATACCTACAAAGACATAAAATAACAAAATAAATACAAAATCGAACACTAACAATATATACAATTGAGACATATTAGACACAATAATGCGTCTACCAATACCCTACTGCAGGTATTGATTTCGACGTTCCCAAGGCAATTCTGGATTCAAATGAAATACTCGTAGGGGGATTCGGTGTTGAGGCCAAATTTGCAGAGCTGTATAAGGCGATATGGATAAGGTATGGCCATCTCACTACAATGAAGGTGATAACTTATGCCGTTCATCCTTCCATTGGTGTAGTTAATGATATCATATCAGTTCTTGGAGACGCGAGAGGCATGACTCTTGACAGCACGCCTTCTAATCTTCTTTCGGAATTGGAGAAGCTGGTGATCAATTGTGAAAATCTTGGGTTCAACATCGGATGGCTAAAAGAGTGGCTTAATTCCGTTAAACCTGGCTGGGCCGAAATCAATGCAGGTCCTCGTTTCTCATTAGAGGCTTTAACTCAAGAGGAAAATCTTATAAGGGATGAGTTGGAACATGCATGACAAGCAACTCGAGATGTAGAGGCCAAAGAGAGGAGTTGAGCAAGAAGAAAGAGATTTTTCTTAAATGACATAAACCTTTAATGGATAACCTCTTTTAGAATAGTTGCCTTCTTTTGAGTGATCTTTAAAGACATGTTTTCTAGTAGTGGTTTGTTTTTCTTATTGTTATTTTTTTAGGTTTTGAATTTTGGATATGATATTTTCTAAAAATTTGAGTGTGCATAGTTTGGCACACAATTTATTGAATGAAATGCATTTCGAAAAGAAATCTAACCAACCACTAACTTAAATACTAAAGAAAAAGACCTAACAAAAGCATGTCCCTGAGCATGTCCTACTAGATAGTTCATAGACTCAGTTCCTGAGCCAAAATTCCGTTCAGTTCCCAGTTGGTACGTTTTTATCCATGAAGTTTACTAAACCTCATCTTCCGAGTTTAATAGCTTGACTATTCCCAAAAGATAGACTCACCATATACCCGACTGCGTTTAGTAACGACACAAGTAAAGAATCCTTCCCTCCGGGTCATACTCCTATGTGAAACTGTTGCCTTTATTGTGCCCAGTATGACTCGGAGTTCCAGTAACCGGGACGTTGATCCTCTTGAACGAAACCATCTTCTTCTGGTTTTTAAAAACTTTATTGAGAGGCGTCGGGGACGGAAGACGATCGGCTTCTTGAATAGATGCCCACGTAGGGACCGGGATGCTGTGAATTCGAGTAGGAGGGTCCGAAATAGTACTAGGGATAATTATCTCACTAGCCAGAACATAAGGCGAGAATGATGCTGTAATCCGAACAATTTTCCCTTCGTGAACTGCCTTGATGCATTGATGATAAGTCGAGGGTACCACCTGGTTATCATGAATCCAGGGACGTCCCAGAATCATGTGATAACCCGAAGTCTTTTCAATAACATGAAACTTCACCTTGTCCTGGATCGGACCAACTTGGAGATCAAGCACAACATGCCCATAGGTATTAGTATTATTTCCCACAAAATCACTGATCATAATTAAGCGAGGATTAATCAGATTCCGAGGGGTTCCATCCTCCTGCAATATTTGTAAAGGGATGATGTTAACCAAGGCTTCATCGTCTATCAGAGCGTGTTTGAATTATTTCCCTTCGAGAAATGCTGGGACGTATAGACCACGATTGTGACCTTCCTCCGTCATCATGTCCTTGGCAGTAAAAGAAATGTCTTATACAACAGATGTTATTGCAAATAAAACTTGAACATCTCCGGGTGGTGGAGCAAGAGTCCCCAGTGAAATGCGACTCACAGCGTCGAAAACTTCCTTTCGTTGTTTCTTGGAGAAACGGAGGAGTTTGCATAGACCATGTATTATTGAGGCCGCTACTTCTTCGACTGGTTTCTCATCAGCAGAGATGCTTCTGATTTGGTGCTGGGGTAGAGGATTCTTGTGCATACTCTCTCTGTTGTCTAGTATAAGCTCTCCGGCTTCAATCTTTTCTTTGAAATCCGTTTCAAGGATTTGCCCTCCCTGGTTGGATGACCAACAAATCTATGAAAGTGACAATAATTTGGATTAGCCATAGCTTCAGCCGTTGATGCTTAGTACTGGTATTAGGACGCGCATCCCTAATATGAGGATTAACAAGACGTTTGGTACCAATATTAATACCAACATTAGGATTCACAGGGAGTTCGATACCAACATTAGGATGTTCAGGACGTTCAGAGTTTGTATTGGTCCCATTAGTGTTGGTGTTAACATCACTCTTCTTCGAGGTTTCGACTTCCTTTCCCCTGGTAGAGACCATGATTAAGATTGATAAATGTGATCTTGGATTGATTTGAAACTATCTCTGTAACTGAGTGGAAAACCTTCCACTGTGGTCGCCAAAATGTAGTTACCTAAAATCTGAGAGAGGTTAGAAGTGAGATTCTAGGATTTCTGAAAGTGAGTTATGGGAGGTTGAGCACGAACATTCTCTGCTTAAACCACACACATTGACCGTTCAAAGGCTGCTTCAGTCACAAGGAAGAGGTTTAAGGCTGGTCTTAGGGACGGAAGATGAGTCAGCCTTTGTGGTGATGTGTTGAGAAAGAAATATTCTCTTTAGACGAGTTGGCCAAGATAGAGAGATATTCTCTAATTTGTGAGAATGACTAGGATGAGTCACTTGAAAAGGCATGGAATACCTCAGGAATCATGTGCAGAGTGTGAGAGGAGATGAGGTTGAGATCCCTCTCTTCATGGCCGGTCACATATGTCATGTGGAAACCGTATTATTGCTTGTGGGTCAGTGAGTGTGTTTGAGAAGATGATAAATAGGCTTGAGCCCTAGGTAAGGCGTGTGCCTGAGTTTCATGCATGTATAAAACTCTCCAGACGAGATGGTTCAGTTCGTATGAGGCCACCTGAGATTTGGCTGACGGGTTTGAGGCCTTCAGAGATATAGCTGACGGGTTTGAGGCCGTCAGAGACTTGGATGACGGGTTTGAGATCGTCAGAGACTTGGCTGATGGGTTTGAGTCTGTTCAAGACTTGGCCAACACAATAAAATCTCTCCAAAGTCAGCTGGGACATATTTGGGAGAGAAAAGAAGGCTTGTACGCCTAATAATGTCTTTGCGATACTTAAACTCACTTGTCTTTTACCAGCATATCTTATAGAGATGTGTTAAGAATCAATTGTTTCCGTATTTATGGGGCAGACATGACCAGTATATCTCGGAAGGATATTATAGGAGTTTGTCGAAAGGGCCCAGAGGCAGAATAACTTGCGTATCTCGCGGGGATGTCCTATTAATTTTTCTGAAGCCTCGGTAAGCCGAATCAGAGCCTAGAGTAGACATAACCAGTGTATCGCGCGATAATGCACTAGGAATCAGTCATTGATCTCAAATAGGGTGAATGGTGCTTACATGAGACATGTATGTCCCCACTCTGGGTCATAAGTCCGTCGGGGACGTTTTTACGCATCTACAGAGCATACATGACCAGCAGTATCTTGTCGAGGATGTATACTAGGAATCATGGCATCACAATCAGTTGTGTCTCGCGAAGACATGATGAAATTGTGTCTGTTCTGGTTCATAAGACTGTCGGGGACGTTTTACGCACTACAGAACCTACGTGACCAGCAATATCTCGCGAGGATGTGTGCTAGGAATCACAGTATCACGACCAGTAGTGTCTCACGGGGACGTATACTAGAAATCGTAGCTAGGGGTGCCTTGAGGGCCAAGGGCTTAATCTCTCCCGTGAGAGTTGAGTTTTTTCCTATGGTCTTGAAATGACACTTTTGCCCCTTATCCAAACTTCACCGTATACAAGATCAACCAAGGTCTTGATCATCAAGATAATCAGATCTAGATTTGTTACCTATCAGATTCAGATCTTGAAGAAGACCACCAAATGATAGATTTTCGATCTACACAACTATCTATAAGTTATCGAAATAAACAAAGCTAAGTCGGATCCCAGCGGAGGCTGGGATCAAATGTGTGCACGAAGTAAATCACAAAGATTAGAAACCAATAAGAAATCATCTTTTATTCAAATCTTCAATGTCTTCAATATACCCGCACTAACAAACTTAATTCCTTGTGATAGATCACGCACAAAATGGAGTCTGTTAACAATGGATGATCACAAGCCTATCGTCAGATCTAAAGACAGATCTGAACTATGTCAATCCTTGATCTATAGTTTGAGTGACCTTATGTCATAATAGAAAAATCTTAAGAATAATCAAACTATGTGTAATCAAGGTTCAACCTCCGTTAGTCAATCAAATCAATAATCGAAAACTAAAATAATAATACAGTTCTAGTTTCCCACAAAAAGTACTATATAGACGCTTCTTAATTCCACATAAGTCTTTAAACTAGTGGATGTAAGAGATTTTGCCTAATTAGGTTACTCTCCTATCCAACATAGTATTACAAGTAATATTATTAGTCGCCTACTACAATGACTACAGAATGAAGTGTCTGTTTTAGGATAAGTTTGTAAGAAGAATAAACTTCACTATTTATAGACCAAGGTAGATTGGACATCAAGGAATTTTTCATTTTGTTCAATTCCAGCTAATATCCAACTAATAAACCGAAATCCCTCATGGATAACAACTTAATATTAGCTAGTATACGAGTATAGTTTACTAATACTCCCTCCGTCCCACCATTAGTTGACCTATTTATTTTTAGATTTTGTCCCATAATAGATGACCTATCACAGACCATTATCCTAACACAGACCATTATTACTAATACGGCCTATTTATCACTAAACAAGGAGAAATTTCTAAAATTTCCCTTTTAATTGATTATTATTAGTATAAGAAATATACATAATTTGTTAGGCATGTTTATATTCGTTATGTAGGTTTTTAAAATGCTCTTCAATGGTATAAAGTTTGCGAACATCCATGGTGTAGTTTGCGAACATTATTTTTAAACTTTACTAGTTATTATCCATAAGGGTATAATTGTAAAAAATACTTAAAACCACTCTTTTCCCTTCCTTGCCTTAAGAATTGTGCAAACTTGAACTAGGTCATCTAATAGTGGGACAGAGGGAGTATATCTTCCAGAGATACGTTTCACTTACTAGGAAAATAAAACATATAAATTCAAAAACTATAATTAAAAGATTCTTAAATATTTCGGTTTTGGGATCTCACCTTAAGTATCAAGGAATATCTTTGAACAATGAAATATAAGATTTTATCATGTATTCAAATTACTCATTATGTCGATATCGTGAACTTTCCTAAATAACAACTCATATTCCCATATTCACACAAACCCTAAAGCATATGTAATTACCGGAAATACAAGTTTCTATTGGGACCAGTCCTGCAAGAGATCGCCAGTAGGGATCGATCCTGCTATAGATCCCTAATAAGAATCAGACCACCAATCCCATTGATTCCTTTCAACTGCGAAACTTTATTTCCTTAAACTCATGTAGTAAAACATAGTTTTGTAGGCATGAAACCAATCCTAAGTTCATTACACAATCTAGTAACAAGTTACAAAGATAGTGTTTGTGTAGCAATTACGAAGTTCAAAAGATAAACGTTATACTTTGTTATTCAATATACCAAAGTTGTGATACAAATTGTATGTTCTTCCTTGACACTTTGATCATAATGAAATAATAAGGTTTCTAATACTAGAGTTTTATATATATAACTTCACATGTTATGTTTTCAATATAAACGACTTGAAAACAACGTAGATAAAAATGGAAACACGTCAAGTCATGTATTACTAACCTCGAACAGAAGGATGATGTGTTCATTGATGCCGATACATCTTCAGGTCCTTCAGTGTAACACGAGTTGTCTCAACATTTATAGACTTCTTAGTCTAACCTAGCAAAATTGACTCTAGTAATCTAATCAAGCGACCTTAAGTTTTGGAACTAAAATATGGCAACCAACCTCGACATACCAACGCTTGGCGGGTTCAACCGAGTAATATTCTAACAATCTCCCTGCTCTTTGTAGGAACAATCTTGACTTCCACTATATTATTTGTTAATTGAGTGGATTTAAGATCACTAATTTGATTGCATCTACGACACGCATCACAATCTTTTGGTGTGGCTGAGACAAATAAATTGACATAGTAGGGTGATTGCTTATCGGTTATCAAATTCCTGAAAAGAAAATCAAGTTATTATAACTTGGCAAAGTGAATTGGTTTTGCGGGAGTTTATCCTCTTAAACTGCCTATGTATAAGCTACCTAGGTGCAAAGAACCAACAAGATTTTGTTTATAAGGAGGGTAGTCAGGTATCTGATGTATATTTGAGGTTGTGATGGCTTGCACAAATAGATTAGTTATATAACCCTGTAGCTGTGTTGATTTTTATGCATTTATTTTACTATATATACTACAACCTATAGGATTCTTCGAAATATCAAAATCACTACCTCAAATCCAAAAATTATTACCATCCTTTACAATTTTATCTAGGAAAGTTGAACCTTAAATATATTTATTATTTTGCTATTAACAATTTAATAATTATTGTCATCAAGTAACGTATTTCGCCATATGATTTATATGTACGTAGTGGACATTCTCTCTCCTTCAGACATTTTCTATCCCATGGTTTATTATTTTGCTATGAACAAATAACTGTACTAAATAATTTTTTTTCAGTAGATAATGTTTTTCTCCGCATGATTTATATGCATGTGTTCATCTCCTCCACGCATCTTCTATTCAGTGATGTGAAAGAAACATGAGTTAGTGAAATTGGAAAATTTTCTTCCCACGCTTAATCTATCTTTATATACTCCATGGGTTTCCAAAAGATATCTCAAAAAGATAGGCTGGTTTCGATAAATTGAAAGTCAAATGTTATGAGTTTATTAATCTACCCATGGAGAAACCACTTATGACTTATCTCTGTTCTTTTTTATATCATATAATAAGGGGACCAATTCTCTCTTAACACAAGATGAAAGTGCTTTCTATCAAAATGATTTGAATTTGCCCTTTCTTTTTTTGGAACACAGTTTTAGTAAGAATTTAGTTACAAGTTTGTTACAAAATGGTTGTGTGAGAGAAAACAATCTCAAGCAGACTTTAGGCTTTAGTTAGGTCTGTAATGCCTTGCTCAGGCGATCTACTTTCCCACACGTGAACATGTAACTTAACTGGGTAAGTTTACTGACAAGATTTTCTAGACCGAACATTAAACCGTTAGATTTTCAGAAACTGGACCCAAAACCTGAAAGTAGCATTCTAACGGTACATCCAAACTTACCTCCCCATCCTCGCTAGATACGTTCTCTCATTAAAACCAAAAACTTTTCTTCCACCGTCTTTCACTCTGGTTAATCAAATCCATACCCCAAATCCAACTCGAAAAATCCTCTGAATTTTAACAATTTAGGGTTCGTTGAATTTCATCAGTTCGATAGAAAACCCTAATTTATCCCCTTTTCATGTTCAAAAATTTCATATATCTGTCTCTGTTGTTTCGTTAAGTTAAAAAAAAATAGAAATAGAAATAGTTATATCTGAAACTCATCAGACTAATAACGAAACCCTAATTTAGAAAAAAATGCCACGGCGGCGTGACGATGATGATTTTGATGGTGAAGAAGATGATGATTATGAAGAAGAAGAAGATCTTGATGATGATGAAGATGTAAGAGGGAGTCGTGGTGGTGGTAAGAAACGGAGAAGATCCGATTTTATTGATGATATTGCTGAAGAAGATGATGAGGAGGAAGAAGAAGATGATTATGATGATGAAGATTATGGTGGTGGGGGTGGTGGTAGTAGTAAGAAACAGAAGAAAAAAACATCTGGTTCTCAGTTTTTTGAACTTGAAGCATATGAAGATGATTCGGGCGGTGAAGATGAGGAAGAAGAAGGCGAGGATGGTATGTATATTTACTTTAACTCTGTGAAATTTGGGTTCTTTTTAAGTATGGAATTAGGTAGATTTGATTGAGAATTAGGGTTTTAGACTTGTAAATTTTAGTTTTTCTTTGAAATTAAGACCTCCCATTTGAACATTATATGGATAGACCTTGACCTAATTGTTCACTGATATGTGAAGGTGAAACCTTCTTCAGTTGTATATAACCTTAGATAATGTTGATGAACGTTCTGCATATGTAAATGTGTTGCATGAAGGAACCTTAATTAGGGAGAAACTTCCTTTCCATTACAAATTCTCCTTTAATATAAGTCCATTAAAATATTCATCAAACTCGAACATTCCATGCCCAACGTTATCTATTGGAAGTTGGCAAAGCAGGAGACTCATGTCTAAGTTCTCACAAACTGTTGAACTATGGAAGACTATCTTTCATGCTTGGTCCTCTCATCTCAAATTTCTTTCTTGCATATCATTACCTCCTCACAATCATGCTTGTCATGACTGTTTTTTAGGCCGTATACCTCCTTGAAGGGCCCACCCAAATGGTTCATCCTATTCCAATTTGCAAGGTTCGCCTTTGAAACCAATTTATGGTAAAGCATGTTCCTTGATATGTTTCCCATCTTACTTCTCTTAAACGACATCTCTCTCTCTCTTCTGCTTCCAACTTGATTTGAAAATAACAAGCATTTCTGAGGTTTGATTGCTTTCAGTTCGTCACTACTTGCTTACATTTTGGCTTGCTCACATTGGATGCTAGACACAACTTACGATAGTACTTCATGGATTGCTTAATCTAAGGAAAAAATGGTTACATGCATAAAGGGGCCTTACAGTACATATATGTTGAGATCTTGCACATTTTTTTTCTTCTTTTTTCTTCTGTTCTCTTCGAGTCTCGTTATCATTAGCAGTTTATTTTGTTTTTCAAACTGAAAGAAATGAACCAGATTCGAACATTTCTGCTAGAATAGTTTAGACCCAGTGTATTCTTTTTTACGTGGTCATCTGCACCTCATTTAGATAGTGTTCATATGAAACAACTCAGGCTACACACTACTTAAACATATAATGCCTTCCTGCAAAGTGTTTTTTTCCTTATTACATTATTAATTTGCTCTGGAACTATGAATGCAGACTTTATAGACCATACTGATGCTGAATTGCACGAAGAAGGTGGTGGTAGAAGAATACCACGTCCTCTGTTATCTCGTGAGGATGACGCAGAAGAGATTGAAGCTCTTGAGAGAAGAATTCAGCAACGGTATGCTAAGTCCAACCATGCAGAATATGATGAAGAAACTACTGATGTTGAACAACAATCTCTTTTGCCATCAGTTAAGGACCCAAAGTTGTGGATGGTGAAATGTGCGGTAAGATTCACTGTTACTTTTGTCATTATTGCTTTATCTTCTAGTTGATATTTTACTTATAATAGTTTGTGCACTTGAACTAGATTGGACATGAGAGAGAGGCAGCTGTTTGCCTTATGCAGAAGTGTATCGATAGAGGTTCTGAGATGCAGATAAGATCTGCTATTGCTCTTGATCATCTTAAGAACTATATATACATTGAAGCTGACAAGGAGGCCCATGTGAGAGAGGTAGATGATGATTTATATCATATTTGTGTAGGTCATTATTTTTCTTTCCACGTCGACCAGTACTGATTATTTATTTGTCAGGCTTGCAAGGGTCTTCGAAATATATATGCTATGAAAGTCATGCTTGTTCCAATAAAAGAAATGACAGACGTTCTTTCAGTTGAAAGCAAAGCCATTGATCTGGCTGAGGATACGTGGGTACGAATGAAGATAGGGACATATAAAAATGATCTTGCAAAGGTATTAATTTTTTCCTCTGCCATTTATATGATGCGGTTGCCTTGTCTTTCTGCAATTCGTATCATTTTTTTTTAGGTTGTGAACGTGGACAATGTGCGTCAGCGGGTAACAGTTAAGCTAATCCCAAGGATTGATTTACAGGCAGTTGCTAATAAGTCGGTAAGTCTGTCTAATGCTTATAACATCGCCTTGGAAATAAAAAAGATATGATAAGATGACTCCTTTTTTATCTTTATCTGTAATGACATTGTGATGGTATCAATTTCTTCTATGATTTTAGGAAGGCAGGGAAGTTGTGAAGAAAAAGGGATTTAATCCCCCTCCACGTTTTATGAACATAGAGGAAGCAAAGTAATTCTTTACGACTTTACCTTTGAACTTGTTAACAGTTTCTTTTGCTTATTTCATAGAGCTCATAATTGTTTTCTGCATTATGTGTAGAGAAATGGGTATTCTTGTTGAACGTAGGAGGGATCCAGATACTAATGATTACTTTTGGAAAATTGAAGGAATGATGTTTAAAGAAGGTTTCCTATATAAAACAGTATCATTGAAATCCATTTACTCCCAGAACATACGCCCGACTTTTGATGAGCTTGAGAAATTCCGTAAGCCTGGAGACGGAGATGGTGATGTAGCTAGTCTAGCCAATTTATTTCGTGACAGGAAGAAGGGCCACTTTATGAAGGGTGATGCTGTTATTGTTATTAAAGGGGATCTCAAAAATTTGATGGGGTGGGTTGAGAAAGTTGAGGAAGATAATGTGCACATCAGACCGAAAATGAAGGACTTACCTGTTAGTGCTTTATTTTATTATTATTATTATTTTTGAGTACATTCTTTTACCATTTGTGATGCATCTTGCCAGAATTTTTTCAAACAATGGAAGGTAGTAAGCATTTACACTGTTTCATGTTTCGCAGAAAACCCTTGCTGTGAATCAGAAGGAGCTCTGCAAATACTTTAAACCAGGCGATCATGTGAAGATTGTTCAAGGGGCCCAGGAAGGTGCTACTGGTATGGTAGTCAAGGTTGAAGGTCCCATACTGATCCTTGTATCTGATACAACCAAGGAGGATGTAAGTGTTATATATTGTTGCAAAAGTTTAGTACTTGGCGTAGTTCCTTACTGGTAACACCTGTGCATTATTAATTTGCCTACAAAATGTGTTCAGATTCGAGTATTTGCAGACTATGTCGTCGAGAGTTCTGAAGTAACTTCTGGTGTAACTCGAATTGGTGATTACGAGTTGCATGATCTTGTGTTACTCGAGTAAGTTGTCGATAATGAAATTGTGAAATTCTTTAGTTGGAATCATGTCGTGGATCATTTTTTTTTCTGATATATTTATCTAAATTTGATGCAGTGACACAAACTTCGGGGTAATTATACGTGTAGAGAGTGAAGCATTCCAGGTAATGATGAGTTTCTGACTCCCAAGATGGTTTGTGTTTTATTAAGTTATTGATAAATGTGTATACTGTTTCTTCCGCAGGTACTGAAGGGAGTTCCAGATAGACCTGAAGTTGCACTTGTAAAATTGAGGGAGATAAAAAGCAAGATTGATAAGAGGAACATTATTGCACAAGATCGGTCCAAAAACACTATCAATGTGAAAGATGTTGTGAGGATTCTTGAGGGACCTTGCAAAGTGAGTTCCTTGTGTCTAACATTCAAAGAGACTTTGATCTTGTATACTAACTTGGTTTTCTATTCTCATCTTTCCACTTGGTATATCTGTCATATTAGGGTAAGCAAGGTCCTGTTGAACACATATATAGAGGAATGTTGTTCATAAATGACCGGCATCACCTGGAGCATGCTGGTTATATTTGTGCAAAGTCACAAGCTTGCATGGTCGTTGGTGGCTCACGTGTGAATGGCGATAGAAATGTAAGCTCCACTTGCTTATTATTTGCTCATTCTTTAAGTTTATTTAGAGTCTCCAAGTAATATGCTGTGTGTTTTCCTTATCGGTGTAACTGTTCTGTCTTTCATAGTTGTGTATGTTCTCATCCACTTATGGTGTTTGATACTACTTCTGTAGGGTGGGCCTCTCTCAAGATATCCTCTCAGAGCTGCACCTCGTGTTCCTCCATCTCCAAGAAACACTAGAGGAGGAAGACCTCCTATAGACTGTATGTTGCTTGTTTAATAGCTACTTTTTTTCTATAGCTATATTAGTCTCTGGGATCCTTATTTTCTTCCGTTGCTCCTGCTTTAATCTTGTTCTCTACGTAAGTATATACTTTTACGGTATAATCTGCTACTGACTGTTAGTGTAATGCGGCACAGCTGGAGGAAGACATAATCATAGAGGTGGACGAGGGCATGATTCTTTAATTGGCAGTACCATCAAAATTCGCCTGGGTCCCTTTAAGGGATACCGTGGGCGCGTGGTAGATGTTACTGGCCTGTCAGTTCGAATTGAATTAGACTCTCAGATGAGGGTTGTTACAGGCAAGTCTTTACTTAGATCTGTATGGCAATCTGAACTGCATAAGGTCTACGTTTTTTTTGTTTAGGTATAAACTCTTGGTGTCTGTGCAGTTACCCGTGACCAAATATCTGACAATATCACAGTTACAACTACACCCCGGTAATGATAGCTCTTTTATTTCTTTTGTTTCTGTGATAAAGCCTGTTAGTGGTACTTTTCTTGAACATTTATATCTCTTTACCAGTGAAACATCTCGATATGGAATGGGAAGCGAGACACCAATGCATCCTTCTCGAACTCCACTGCATCCATATATGACTCCTATGAGAGATCCTGGAGGTACGTTCATTTGAATGGGTGACTCTCTTTTTTAGTCTAGAAAGTTAGCCTTAAAATATTATAATTAACTATCATATAATGTTTTCAGCAACTCCGATACACGATGGTATGCGGACACCTATGCGGGATCGGGCTTGGAATCCTTATGCTCCCATGAGTCCAGCAAGGTATGTCCTCAAATCTGCATGTTCTTTGAGGCATTGATTATTTGGTAGAGTAGTCTAGCTTAGAGTAAGATGATTAAGTTCCTTTTTCCTTAGAAATAAACAAATATTTCCATGGGGTAGTGATGTTCACTAGTGTCTGTGAGGGCCACCATGTGGATTTAATTGCAGGGGACCGAGTATCTCCAAGTGAATCAATGTTCCTTGTTATTGTAGAGGTTTAATTTGAAAAGTCGATCTTTAATAATTTCTACGTCAGTAATAGTGTGTATAGTCCATCTTTCCCTTTTAAAACAATTCCTTAAATAATCCTTTTATTTTCTATCTGGAGGTTGATGTCGTAGTATGTTAGAGTCTCTTGGCCCTCCGTCTAAGATGTGGTCGGTATTTGTATGTGGCCCATCTTTATCTTTTGACACGTATTTAATTCAAAAACCTGCCCCCTCCAAATCTCGTTAAATGCTTTACTTTTTGAGAAAAAATAGGAAGTTACAAAATAATAAAGACAAACAGTTAGGTAATAGAACTGTTTTGGAATTTCCCCCCTACTTTATAAGACGTGTCAGCATATAAAGATGGGCCACATACTGGAAGTATGTGGCCTAACCACATCGTAGCCACACCGGTCTCTTGGGATTGACAAAGTTATATAGTCTCTACAGAAAATGATGCTCTCAAGAGTAGAGATCTTAATCATAACGGGGTTGAAACATTTGCAGTCTTACGAGAATCTAATCTTAAGCTGGGACCACAATCAAGTATTAGTATACTGTACCCTTGAGCATGATAAACTGTAAGGTAGTTAGTTTGGTACTCTATATCATCTCCTTCCTCTTAGTGATAGTAGCAGTTTACCTTTTAGGTTTTTAACTAGTAAGCTAACAAGTTTCCCTTTTATCATATGATTTTTTTTACTTCGAAGGGTCTTGTTTGGTGTTCCTTTTGAAGATTTTATGACAGTTGTTATCGTTAGATTGATGACTTGCTTTAGACTTGATTGATTTTATTTCAAGAAACTCTAATCTAATATATTGGCAGACTGTCGGCTTGTTTAGTTTGTTCTGTTTTCTGCTTTATCTTGGTTCTTAATGAGCTATGACTTCTTTGAATTGTGGCAAAATCAACTCAGGGATAGCTGGGAAGATGGCAATCCTGGCTCATGGGGAGCTAGCCCGCAATATCAGGTAAAAAATGGCTTATCCTGCATCTTCGTTTGCTCGTTGGTCTCTGCTTTGTTAATATTATCATAGATTTTGGAACCTTGACCCCTACTCTGCACTATATTCTCAGCCTGGAACTCCTCCTGCACGATCTTATGAAGCACCAACCCCAGGTACAGGCTGGGCAAACGCAACCAGTGGTAGCTACAGTGAAGCTGGAACACCAAGAGATAACAGTCCAGCATACGGTAGTTCATCAGAAATCTTCACTCTCTTAACAATGATATTACTGTTATTAAATTCTGTGACCCAGTATTACTGATGTCCTCTTTTTTTTTTCCTATTGAAATTCTATTTTTCAGCGAATGCACCAAGTCCCTATTTGCCGTCAACTCCTGGTCAACCAATGACACCGGGTTCGGCATCATACTTACCCGGCACTCCTGGTGGGCAGCCAATGACGCCTGGAGGTGGTGGTCTTGATCTTATGTCTCCTGCTATTGGTAAGACTGCGCCAGTTCCTATTAGATGTCATACTGCAATATTAAGGAAGTACTATAGAAGTAAGCCTAGTACAAAACAGAATAAGGAAGTACTATAGAAATAAGCCTAGTACAAAACAGAAACTAGGAGTATAGAATACTTAGAATGGAATTACAGAACCTAGATCCGGAGTTCCAAGGCAAAACTAACTTCTTGATAATCTTTCGATTATTTCTTAAGCAAAATAAACGGTCTACTTTGGGGCAGACTCTATATGTACTTAGAAGTTAGAATAGATTAGAACCTAGGAAACTAGTAAACAGGAAAAGAAGTAGACGTATGCTGGTGCATCATGTCATGACAACGTTAGTTCGTCCAATTTGGTGACATTAGATGCTGATGCTTTAATATGTGTAAAGATTTGCTTAGTTTCGATTAGGACACATTCATTTGATTCGATTGTGTTGCCATCTGTCAGTCATGAAAGTTTGGAAGTTGGTTCTGAAGTCTTTAAATTCCGCTTCAGTTTCCTCAGGAAAGCCAAGGCCTATTGGGCCCGCACTATCAGAAGTGAACAAAAACACACAAATAACTGTTAGCTTCACCATGACATGAAGTCATCACTTGGAAGCTTAATCATACTTGTTTTTCTTTATTTTATTTTCATTTCGTTCTCTATATACATGTACTTCTGCAGTTTCTAAGCGTCTCAGTGGTTCTTATTGTAAACTATTCTGGCAGGTGGAGATGCTGATGGGCCATGGTATATGCCCGACATTTTGGTCAATGTACGGAAACCTGGAGAAGACTCCATAATAGGTGTTGTAAGAGACGTGCTTCCGGTAAGTCTATTTCTTAACACCCCCTAGGTTTTTATATTGCCTAGCCTGGAAGTGATTCAGCATTGGATAATGTCACAATACAATGCTACAGTTGATTATATTCTCAATGCGTCCCTTTTAAAAGGAATTTCTGTCGATTGTTCACCATTTGGCTTATGGAATATCTCTAGTTTACACATTACACTTTAGACAGCCTCTAAAGAACTTTTTTCTTCTTCTCATTGTGGTGGTTTTCAGGATGGTTCTTGCAAAGTTTCACTTGGATCAGGTGGAAACGGAGAGATTACCACAGCTCTTCCACACGAATTGGAAATGGTGGTCCCAAGGAAATCAGATAAGATCAAAATCATGAGTGGTGCCCAACGTGGGTCAACTGGTAAACTGATTGGTATCGATGGGACGGATGGCATTGTTAAAGTTGATGACACACTTGATGTGAAGATATTAGACATGGTCATCCTAGCTAAGCTAGCACATTCTTAGTGTCTAAGAATTGTAATCATAGTAATAATTAACATTTTAACGTATTTTTACCATGTTGTATCCTGCAATTTATGATCAACCAATCTTGGAAGATGCACCCAGAAGGCCATACTCATAAAAAAACAGGTATGCAACTTTTTTCAAGGAACCTTCAAGTCTTGCTCCCTGCAGATGAACACAGTAAGGGTAGTATTCCTTGGCTCAGTATGGGGTCTTGGTGAACAAGAATATATACGTTACAGGAAAACAAGACTGGCTTCAAGATGTGTGGAAAGGAAGAGGCGAGGTGGTGGTGATGAACTGTAAAGTTAAACCAAAGATGTACTTTCCTCTAGCGTCTCTATGGAGAAAGGTTGAACTGCGGGCAAATATAAAGAGAGGCTAAACCAAGGAGCTTCGTAGTGTACTTGTATGATATCAGGCAGGGTGAGCTGGGTCTGTAATTTTCCGTGTAATCTTTTTTTATAGTATTTCATAGGTTTAGCAAGTCATCGGATCAAGTGTACGCGTGTTTGGTTGTTTCTTTTCCGTACACTCACATGGTCGTATGTGTTGCATGGAGGAAAGGGATAGAATAATCTGACGTATAACTTAGAAGATTTGTTTCTGGTTGGTATAATGACATAATGTATGTTGTAGCATAGTTCGCAAGAGTTTCAGTCTTGAAAACAGAATTCTTGAAAGTTAGTAGTAGTCAATAATATCACCTCCCCAGTTTGGGAAAAGATGTGTGAGGACTGAGAATTGAGAATGCATGAATCACCCGGCCCAAAAGCAATTACCAAGAGAACTAGTCTGGTCGGGTGCAGAAAAGCCATCATGGTTTGGGGGCGTGGGCGCTAGCATACTTGTTACTTTTCGAACGATTTTTTGGGCACTACTCAAAAATGGAGGGGGACTACTAAGTGATAAGAATGTTTACACTATATTTATAAGGGGTCTCCTAAAGTGAGGAAATGACTAACTCACCCTTAACCTAATTAAAATTAAAACTAATCTAATAAATATACATATACCTAATCTAAATCAGTAACAAAACATAATCAAAATCAAAATCATAACAAATCCATTACTTTTAATTTTTCACAAATCCGTTACTATTAGAGGGTTCATTTTCTTCTCTTCTTTTCGCTTCATCGTCTAGATTCAAAGAAATTTCCACAAAATGAGTAGTAATCATCAAAATGAGTTGAAAATTGAAGTTGCAGAGAGAAGTTCGGCTAGGAATTATGTGAAACAGTTTGTCGAACTAGCCGAACTCATCTTTAATTGAGATTTTTCTTTCAGAAAAAAGTTCGGTTATCTCGTAAAAAAAAATTCCCAACCGAACTTTTAATTCGGTTACGTCGCAATTTTTTTCTCCTAACCGAACTTTTCTCTGAAAGAAAAAACTTCATTAAAGATGAGTTTGGCTACCTGTGTTTTCAGAAACATTAGCCGAACTACACTTGCAGATGAGTTAGGCTACCTGTTCTTCAGATGTCGTAACCGAACTTTATTTCCATGGTCGAAATCAGTTTATAAATTTTTCATTTTTTCGAAAGTTTTGGCCAATTCAAACAACATTAACTAATTTGAAGTATACCAAAGTACCCGAAACCCTCATTTCCAAATCAACCATCTTAAAAAAAAAGACAAAAAAAAAAAAAAAACCTCATCTTCTTCTCAAAAATTATTATTCTAAAAACACCCGACTAATTAATCTAACATTACTAATCACTAATTAATTTAACTAATCCTTACACTAACTAATCATTACCCTAACTAATTTAACTAAGAAGGATAAGTTTGGTATTAACATAAATACTTAGATAAAGGGTGACCCAAAATTACTCCAAATATCCACCAAAAAAATGTAGAGTAGTCCTCCATTTTTGAGTAGTGCCCAAAAAATCGTTCTACTTTTCTCACTCATTTGGGAGTTGAGCAGGTTTTTATCCAAAAATTTACATCTGGTTGCACGGCAGTAAAAGCTCCACTAGTTGGTAAGCATAGCCCATAGAGTAGATTTTTTTATGGGTTTTTGAATGCACGATGAAAGCGGGTACTACATCTTTGGAAAAACCAATGGAATTAGATAGGAAAACATATAGTAGAAAATTGAGTCAAATCCACATTCCAAGGGTCCACTTGGTATCTAACCATGTTCATACTAGTTTGTGGTTTGTGGGTTTAACGTGTAAATGATCAGAACATATAAGCTTTAGTATCGTTTACTGCGCTAACTTGAAGTCTAACAGCAAGGTTGCAGAAAATTTTCTTTTGTTTAATGATTGTCATGCCAGCATAAAGAGGTTCACAAGTTTCAACGATCTAGACATATAAACAAGATCGAATTCTCGATTCTTGAAAGGCTTTCAAACTAGCAGTTAGAATCACAAACTAATGTACGGCAACCTACATTGAAGGACACAAAACGCGGATATTCATAGATGTCAAGTTTCTAGGAATTCACATGAACTTCTAGAAACTGATATATGCTGTAGCCACCGGAGTGAATAGATCAGTCTGAAAGCTTGAACTTAAAATGCTCCAGGTCGCCAAATACCATTCTTTTGAGAATCACATATATAATGTACCCATTACTCATTGGCCTCCATTGTTTTCAAATTAACCGAAAAGGAAAATAAAGCGTCTGCAAAAAATGTTCAGCACAATATGTGCCCCAAAATGCTACCAAGAAAACTATCCCTTTTTTACATCTAAACCTTCTCACATATCCTGTTTTACATTCCCACCTAAAAAACCCTGCCTAATCATGGAGAATGAACATATGAAAACGAATCTACTATTAAGTCCTTCTGCCCTAACACCAAATTAACCCCGACACTGAAACTTTCTCATTCACAGTGTTTACCTTTTCCACTATACACAAATCTTCTATTTCTTTCTCCTATGTCTTAATTATCCGATCATAATATAATTCGACATAACTTGATGCTCAAATACTACTGAAATTCTCAAAATGGGCATTTAATAAGATCTACCAGAACTTTGCACCTCATTGCCCAAGTTTATTTCGATTTAAACTAGTAAAAAGGATACCCAACATGAGAAAATCTACTCTCTTCATACTTTCTCTGTACATTCTAATGCAGTGTCAAAAGACACAATTTTACCTGTGAGGCATCGGATATGTCATTGGGGGCATGCTTGGAACTGGGGCTCGAATGCCATACGCCATGTGTGGTGGTGCAGAAAGATTAACTGGAGTACCAACTGCTGGAATCAAAGGTCCTCCAACTGGCTGGCCTATGGTAGGAGCACCGTAAACGCCGACTGCAGGAGCACCAGATGAAGGCTGAGCTTGTGGTTTGGCAGATTTGCTGGAAGATCCACCTCCATGTGTGGCCCCATTTGTTTGGCCTGTGATTGGGCCTTGGGGTGATGATACATCTCCGCTTCCCACGCTGGTGATGTCATGAATGCTAGAACGTCTTCTGTCCTTGTTCATAGAGTTCAAGCGAATAAAATATTTCTGTGCATGGCTAGCCACTTGTGTAGGCGTTCTTGACACAACAAAGTTTCGAGATATACTTCGCCAATCGCCTTTCCCGTATTTGTCCAATCCAAGAAGAAATAACCTGTTTCATCAAGAACCAAAACTGAGATGCTAAAATATGACTTCATAACATAAGAACACTACGCCTCTTAGTTGGTGATATAAAGAGATAACTACATTTTTAGTTTTGCCATGATTATATAGAACATCTTAATATGTAAGGTATCTCAAGTTTTGCCATGATTATATAGAACATCTTAATATGTAAGGTATCTCACCAAAACAATTTAACACACATGTTTCTACTTCCCTATAAAGAAATCAGAAAGATAAGGCAAGTAACCAAGCTGACACGAGTCATGGAATCAAACAACATAGAAGTAATCACATGTTTCGACTTACGTATAAAGAAATCAGAAAGATAAAGAAGGCAAGTAACCAAGCTGACACAAGTCATGGAATTAAGCAACAAATAAGCAATCCATCGCATTAAAAGTACCAATATTACCTATTATTAGCGCTTTATCACATATCGACATGGGTACGGGAGCACATTTAAGTAACAGGTTTTGGGTACGGGAGCACATTTAAGTTAAAAGAAACAGGTTTTTGTTAGTTCGTGCTGAATAATCTCTTCCAATTTCCAGCACATGAAGGCACTTTTATCTCATTACAAGCTACTGAGAAACTCCTTGTTAACACTCCTTAAGTTTTACTTAGATAGAAAAAAGGAAATTGGATAGTTAATTAGTAAAACCACTCATCAAATCCATTTTAAAGGTTATGACTAGCGACAATGTCACCATCTAACAGTACATGACGCTTTTATCCCATCATCAAGAGACTTACATGTACTCAGTCTTAACTCTTAATTTACTCTATTTGCTAAAATAGGCAATGGACAAATTCAAGCTCATGTTTCTTTTACAGCGATTCTGATTCTCCAAAACTGTTTCAATTATTAAAAATTGCACAAACGGAACTTTAAACCTTTCAATGACATAGATACTAATTTTGGTAAACAGACAAACTTGAAACTAAATTCTGTTTTCAAAAGAGCGAATTTGAACACATGCTTGGGTTTAGAAATACGATCACATGATTAACACCTGCATGAAACTTATTCAAATAAAGTATAAGAAAGATGACGTATACAAATTTCTTTTGTGACCAAAAAGAAAATCAATCCATATCTATACACATGTGGAAAAAGTAACAAAAGTAGTAAAGTCAAAGTAAAGAAAAGGTTTGGGTAACCAGATATGAAGTATTATGCAGGATAAGTGAGAACTGGAAATTATATTAAATTATTATAAGAAGGGTATGGGCATTCATACTTGTAATTAGATATGTCTGACCAAAGTTTGATTGTTTATTCAACGACGATTGTAAGACAGCTAAAGAACTACACATCAATGGTAAGGTTTAGCAGGATATGGGGCCAGCACGGGTTCACAAACAAGCAAGCAAAGATGCAAGATGAAGAAGCTTTTTGCAACTCATGCAGTAGAAGTTGATGGAAAGGGAGAAACTTTAAACCCAAAACCCCCCAAAACAAACTTAAGATTCTATAACAAGCAATTTGTGGGTAAGTTATCCAATAGAAGTAAACAACTTTCTATGATATGTTATTTAAATGAGATGCATATAACAACCCCACTAATCAGAAGACTAATGCAAAAGTCCCAAACCACTACCAAAAGCAATACATCAGTATAAACAATTGCATGATATTTCTGTAACTGTATATTCATAGTCCAAAAAAAAACAAAAAGAGAAGTATAAGTTTACCTGTGTTCATCCTCTGTCCACGCAATCCCCTTACGACGTTCTTGATCAGCTCTTGATGACTTGCTTCCATGGTTTGACTCACTCTGAAAATGCCCAAGATGAATTCCACCTTTTTTACTAGTCCCTCCTTCACTTGCATGTTCAGTTGAACCCTCTGAAGCTGAGATATAGTTAGGCAAAGTCACAAGCCCAGCCTCAATATTGTTAACATCTTCGACTAAGAGTTCATAATGATTCTTAATCTCTTCTGCGGTTCTTCCAGGTAACGCTTCAGCAATTTTCTCCCAGCGATCGATTGAATCCTCAGGATTTGAAATTATAGCTTTCTCAAATGCCTTCTCCTCCTCCCTAGTCCATTCAGAGCTACTACTCATATTCTCATCTGCAGTCATATCTAGACTCCGTTTATATTGGCTTCAAGAAGTTTCATCAACAAGAGAAATAACAGCTTTCAGATCTACCCTATTCTACCTCTCAACGCAACAGCAACCCTGATATTTGAAACCATGAATGAATTACATTCAAAAGGAAATTAATCAAAATTTTCTCCCTTTTCCACCTCCTAGATAGATGGCATGAGACATAAAAACAGATATTTTTCTAGAAGAGCTCTTGGAAATTGGATCTCAATTATTTTCTGTGATATGAAATCAATACCTACTGGTTAATTGGTAGATTGGAATTATTTTATACACAAAGGGTCTAAGTAACAATCAATTTCTTTTTCAATTTTTGGGGGATGCAATAAGAGTGGGTGCACAGAAGTGTCAGACCTGAGAGAAGGTAAACCACATAGAAGCAAACAAACCCAAGAAGTGCCAAAAGAAAATCTGCATACCCATAAACTGCCACCGCCACCACCGTCACCACCTCCGCGAAGATACCAAACTCAACAGGATGATGATGACCAAAGATGAAGAATTGAATTGTACTACTGTTAAATGCCCAACCTCCTATCGATGCAAAAGGGAAAGAATACTAAATTAGATCATGAGATATACCTGATTACAGTAGATGTAATTAATGGCGGTTTGAAACAAGATAGATATAGAAATTTAATAATGACGGCGACTACGACATGAAGAAATGAGAATTTGGGGTTTCTTTTTTGGACTATAAGATGTTGAAATAGACCACAGAACTAAAGCACCAGTTGTTGTTCTAAATGGTTATAAATGGTGGGTTCTCAGTTTACAAACACCTGGTTCACTCTAAAACCCCACTTGGTAAGTAAACACCACTGTAACAACACATACCCATAGAAATAACAATCATTTCACAAGAATCACAACAACTTCTTTTTAAATTTTTTTCACAGTATTGAAACTTTTACTAATAACCCTCACTTTTTACTATTGGAAATCATCAAAACCCTAAACCCCATTTCTTCACCTAAAAGTAGATAACAATCAAATCTATCCTCATCATGCCACTCTAGTTTGGTTCTCAATCTAATCAGTAAAAACTTAAAAAGTCATTATACTTTAGGGTTTCAAACAAATAACCAATCCTTTTCTATAAGAAACAAACAAATTATGGCTACACTATACTTTTCCCCAAGTTTTTTAACCATGATATTGACAACCCAATTTTTGTTTTCCAGATTCCTTACCCCTTTTTTTCACAGCAATAGAAAAGATTGATTCTTCAATGAGTAGTGAAAAGAAAGGAAAAAAAAAAGAAGAAGCTGTGAACAGAATAGTAACACACAAACTTACAAATAAGAAGTTAGATTTCATTACAATCCAAAGAAGAGTGGATTGAAACAGTGAAAAAAAAAAGCTAAGTAGGAAACATTTTCTACACAACCAGAAAATGTAGAAAATTCAATAGCTGTAGTGCCAGTGATGGTTCTATAATTTAAGTGGACCACAAAATAATTATTATCTCAATAATTCCCCAAAATCCATGAATCCCCCCAAAAAAAACTTGTTTCTTCTTTTCAGTACCAAAAACAAAGGCCAGAATTAGTGTCAGAAATTATTAACCCCAAAATAAAAATAAATAATTATAACCTAAAAACATGAAAAATCTGATGATTTTTTTTTAAACAAAAGGGCAAGTCTAGAAATTTTGCATGACATTGATGGATTAAATTGAAGGATCCACACGAGTAACAAGAGTCAGTAATCAGAAGGTTGGTCCCACTTTAGTAACTACTTGCAAAGAATCTGCCAAACACCATTAATATCTGTGACCCAAGAAAGAAAGAAGATGCAAAACAAAAGCAGAAAGAGAAAACTAGAGTGGCTTATGTCAAGTGGACTCGGAAGATGGAAGATGATGAGATAAAAGATTTGCAGTTGCAGTAAACAAATTAAATTTCAAAAAATAAATTAAAAATTAAAAATCATAGTTTGAATGTTGTTTTAGTACCTGTGTGTTTTTTGTTTTGAGTTATGGCTTCTCTGAAAGTGATGATGAAATCATTGAAACAAGTGGGGGTGGTGGTGGGTTCAGGGTTCAGTCTAGTATAATCACAACCACAACTAGTACTAACTAACTTCAACAAAGTTCAAAAGACTTTTTTTAAGAACATACACAGTGTTAATAGTATTTAATGAGTTGGTTTCTTTGGATTTTGGAGTATCAGGCCATTATAGGCTTTACAGCTTTTCTTTTTTGGTACACACTCATCTTCATTTATGAATTTTCTATTTAATGTGAGTTCACTCGTATAACTCCAACGATCTATTACTGGATTCAGTGGATTCAGACGATTCCGAGTCTTTTCACATACTTTCATATATGGTCAACGATGGTCAGGGTGGACGGATTTGAAGATCAACATGTCAAAGGTCTTTGATAGGCTTGGATGGAATTTTCTCGTAGAGATCCTAAAGTTTTTTGGTTTTGCACATAAGTAGTGTGAGCTTATTTACTTCTTTGTTGATAATGCTTTTCATATGTTGAATTTCAACTCAATAGAGGTATAAGGCAAGGTAACCTTTAGTCACCTTATCTTTTCATCTTACCGATGATTTTTTTTAACAAGTCACTGAATCTTAAGATTCTCAACTGATATATATCTTTCTAATGTTAACGACCTTCTTCAGTTTTTTCAAGAGTTTATTTCTCATTCAGGCCAAGTTATAAATTTTGAGAACTCATCTGTCCATTTATGTAAGTACACCAATGAGGATGTTGCAGTCACTTTGACACAGAAGAAAATGATCTTTAAGGAGAAATATCTTGGATAAATAAGCAGGTTATCTAGTTGGACTTCCTAGTATCTTACTCAAGCAGGAAAAACAACTATGATGAAGCATGTTCTTAATTATGTTCATCAATACGAAATGGGTATCTTTAAGTTACCTAAGAGGCTTATTTTAACTTCTCTTTTTTTTATGGCATGGTACAATAACTACTCCTAAATCCTCTCATTCGGGATTTTCAGCTATTAAGGGTTCGAACCCCGACCTCCGCAGTAAGAGGGAGCATGAGAACTATCAGACAAATTAACTTCTCTTCAGAAAAGCTTTTGGTGGGGTTATGATTCCAACAAAGGTGTCAATCTTCTAGCTTGCTTGACACCATTTTAACAAAATCAAAGCCAATGGGAGTCTAAGTTTTAGAGACATGGAAAAGCTGAATTTAGCTCTCTTAACGAAGTTAGCATGGATAATTCGTAATAATTCAAGTCGGTTATGGATTATGCTAGAGCAATGCTCGGTTGAACCCCACAAGTTCTGCTATCCCAAGCTTGTTATCAATGTTAGATGATCATATTTTGATTTCTAATCTACTAAGTCAAGTCTCAGACCAAGTTAGAATTTGGTAATTGAGTATCAGAGATCACCCTCGAAGACTGAAGATCGACGAGGACATTTGGAGAACTTCTGTATCAGGTATGTGAAGACTAAACCATTCTATTTTATCCACTATCTTACCATTCTATCATTTGAGACTATGTCGTGTAACTTCTAGTAGATTTACAAAGAAGAAATTTTGAGTCAAGCTTGTCTTGTTAAATACCTCGAAATATGATTCCAGCATAGTTGTTCAAAGCTCCTTAATAATATTAGTACAAAACAATTTATTGTTTGAGAATTCATTTGTGGATCAATTGAAAATTTCCCATGCAAATGATTTTATCACTTGGGATGTTTCAAACATCAAAAGAGAGAAATCCAGAACTTCTGATATTTCTGCTCAGGGTAGGTTGGTGAACCACTTCGCAAACCATAGATATCAAAGTTTTAGAAATACAGGGAAGGTTGACAAACCAGTTCGCAAACCGTAAGTTCAGATTGGGACAGCTCACGAACCGTGGAAAACTGAATTTTTATGTTGGTATAAAAGGCTAGCAGTTGGCGAACTATGTTAGAGCACTGCTCGATCGAACTCGCAAGCGTTTCTATCTCAAGCTTGTTTGTCAAGTTTAGTTGATCAAAACTATATAATTGATTTCTAGTCTACTTATAGCTATGTCTCGAATTAGGATAGAAGTGTGTAGTTAAGCATTAGACTTCACGGCGTTCACCAATTGAAGAATAAGATCTACTGAAGAGCTTGGAAGAACTTCGTCGACAAAAGGTATGCGGAGACTAAAACTTATTTATCACTAAGAAGTCTATTTAATTCTATCTTCTAATGAGACTAAGTCGTATAACTATATAGACTTTGTGTTATACACATTTGAAATTTCGAGCCGAGTTTATCTCGTTTATATATTTCTCGAAATACAAGTTTAAAGCTTAGAAAGATTCATCATCTACTTGACAAGTTTAGTTGTAAAAAATCCATTTGTTGGAAACTAAATATTAGGTCAAGATGATCATGTGAAAATTACCTTGAATATTTTACATGATTTGTGTGAGACAATCATTTGATGATAACTTGGGAAGTTTCGTATTGATTAATTAATCATTTGAAAATTACTTGAAGCTAGTGGTATGTGTAAGATTACCATTTTTGTCTTCCAAGGATATTTCAATGACTAAATGAGAGTTTTAGAACTACTACCAATGTATGGATACATCACAGTATGCGTACCTAGTATGCGAACTGTGAAGTACTAGTTCAAGTCCGGAACTCTTGTTTGGGAACTGTGTTTGCGAACGAGTTTATCTGTGAAAGGTCCGGAACTGTGGTTTGCGAACAGTGTTTGCGAATAACAAGAATAGGAAAGGTCCGGAACTGTGGTTCGCGTACTCAGTTTGTGAACACAGTGGTTAGGTTCTTAAATCGGTAAGTATGACAACTCATACCATGAACTTAGGTTCGTATGCGAACTCTGTTTGCGAACTAAAGTCCCTGAAACTTTAATGTATTAAGGTATGCGAACTTTTTTTTCAAACCGTGGCATTATGTTCATGAATTGGTTATTGTATAAGTACTTTGTACAATTACAAACCAAACCGAATATGCTTCAAATTGTTGATAGATATTTCTATGAGATAGTGAACATTTGCACAACTCTCTTAAAGCACATTTAGATTCATTTGATTATCTATCATGATTGATTGATTATCATATTTTGTCTAGAAGTGTTAGATGAATATATCTAAGCTAAAAGTGTTCATATTGAAAAAGCGGGCGTATAACAACCACACCCAATAATTTCTTTCGGCAATCTGTATGGACTAAACTCCAATATAATTCCGAGAGCACCAACTTAAAAGTGAGACTCAATCAAGAAATATTTCAAAGAGCTCTATCTCTTTCTCAATTCAATCAGCAAATCAAACTGATAGAAATCTATGAGCCTGATTGATATGAGAAATACTTGGACTATACCAAAGACCAATGCCCAAGTGTCAATCAAGTAATATCCAACAAATAAGGTCAGATTTATCAACTGTGATTGAACTACGCACAACCTGTGATATTTCAATTATTATAAACAAATATAATGCGGAAAAGAAATAACACAGACACCAGAAATTTTGTTAACGAGGAAACTGCAAATACAGAAAAACCCAGGGACCTAGTCCATCTTTGAACACCACACTGTATTAAACCGCTACAGACACTAGCATACTACAAGTTAACTTTGGACTGGAATGTAGTTGAGCCCTTACCAAGTCTCACACCGATTAAGGTACAGTCGCGTTCCTTATGCCTCTAGAACCACGCCGGATTTTTCGTACTTGATTCCCTTAGCTGATCCCACTCACAACTAAGAGTTGCTACGACCCAAAGTCGAAGACTTATAAACAAATCTGTCTCCCACAGATATGTCTATCCCTTATTCTTTTTGTTCCGTCTTTTGCTACAAAGATCAAGGTAAATAGGAACCAACTAGTACCCCGGACTCGTACTCCCGAAGAGCAACCTAGAAATATCAATCACATCACAATAACCCAATTGATTAACATAAAAAGTTATTGCGGAATCATAAGAGTCTGAAACGAAGAACTGTTGTGATTACTTTTTATATTTTACCTATCGGAGATAAATCTCGAGTAAATCTTAGAGAAGATAAAACTAAATACGATAGAACAAGTAAGATCAGAATATGCAACTACAGAGAAAATAGTTGTATTTGGCTTCACGAATCCCAAATGAAGTCTTCAAGTCATTAATCATTAATGGTTTTGGAAAACCTAGGTTAAAGGAGAATCGACTATAGTTTGCAACTAGGACACAAGGAAGTGCCGGGATCAGGTTTTCCAGTTGTTAGAGTTATTCTTTATATAACCTTTCAAATCAGGGTTGTTTACAATCAAAGCTAAGATAGCTTAGTAACAAAGCATTCAATGTTCACCGTTAGATAAACTCCTGATTTAAGATTCAAAGCTAAGTCTGCTTAGAAATTAAGCAATTAATCTTCACCGTTAGATGGTCTTAGCTTGTTACACACAAATGAAATATACTTATATTTAGATATGGGTAACCGTACCTAAATGTGTATATTGGATTGGCTCAATAACAGTTAACTGAAGTTAGCCATATGGACACTTTTGACTTAGCCGTATTCATCTAACACTTCTAGATCAAATATGATCAATCAATTATGATAGATAATAAAATGAATCTAATTGTGTTTCAAATAGAGTTGTTCAATTTTTCACTATCTCATAGAAATATTCATGAACAAATTGAAACGAAATCGAATTGATTATCCATCTTTGAGAAGATGAGGAGAACAAGATCATCGTCTGCTAGGGTGACACCACCTGTGTGTTTAACTCCATCTCCCAGAGTGCTCAATGCCACAAGAGGTAGTTGTTCTTCATCTTCCTCAGCAGGTCCTTTTGCAAATTTTTCAGAGCAAGCTATGGGGGATAATAATGAATCTGATGATGACACAGCGTATCATTGTCCTTAAAAACACTATGAAGCTTTCCATGATGGTATGAATGAGAGGGGGTATGCTAAGACGTCCGTACTCAGGCACATACAAGATATGCATTTATATACTGAGAATGGCACATCTATATACAGAGAGAGAATATGTAATGATGCTAGGGTTTACAAGGTCTGGGAGAAGATGCTGAAAAATATACGAATGTGGTTATGTTTTCCTTGCATGTGGTGTTATTCATGGAAGAGGCCTTGCAGAGATCATGTAGGTGGTTGTGTTGTGGCTGGTCCATTTAATGGCAGGAAAGCAGACTTTCTGCTATATGGTGTTGATAAACCCATACCAACAAATATTATTACAGTCAATACCAATACAACCACAACAGCATATACTGAAGATGTGTCTGTGGGTCTCTCCATAAATATGCTCGAATGTTTGTTCAAGAAACAACTCACTACCGTTTCAAGCATCCCACCACTTTGCAAACTCAATTTTTCAAGGACTTTAAAATCTTCTCTTGACAAGGTTCTGGCATAACCTAAAGACATTTCTACATGGCTACAAATGTTGTTACTCCCTGTTTGCACCCTTAACTTATATGTCCCAAAGAGCAGCATGGAGGAAAGATCAGGGGATAGGAAGAAGCTTCAAACATACTCAATTAATCAGGCCCTAAGAAAATGGAGAGAACCCCAAGGTTGTCTCACTTTGGTTCAACAATTGTTAGATGCTCACAAGGAGGTTCAAAGAAGCAGGAAGCATGTTAAGAAGAAACCTAAGACCAGCGTAGAATCCTGCAGAAACAAGCTTAGTTACAGGCATTATACAGCCGCCATCAAAATCCTTTCCTCTAATGGTGTTGCACCGCATAATGAAGACACGATGTATGAGCTTCAACAGAAGCATCCTTATGCAACCCCCCTACCCCTTAAAGATGTTGAGGGTATACCTATATTTGTGGATTCCAATGAAGTATTGAAAGCCATTAAGAGTTTTCCTAAGGGTACTTCTTGTGGACGATATGGACTTCGAGCATAACACCTTTTGGATGCCTTAAGTGGCTCAGCAACAACAGTTTATGATGAATTACTCACCTCTATGGCGGGGTTGTGAATTTATGGCTTTTAGGTAACTGCCCTTCCGGAATATGTTGCCAGTGCCCCTCTTACATACTTTTTTAAACCTGATGGAGGCATCCGACCTATTGTCATCGGTACCATCTGGAGAAGACTGTGTTCGAAGCTCGCTGCCAGTTCAATGAGCAATGATATGACTGCATACTTGGGTGACCACCAATTCGGTATTGGCATCCCTTGCGGTGGAGAAGGGATTATGCACTCTACTAATAAATTCCTTGAGCTTAAAGGTACACATACCAACCTATCAATGTTGCTCATTGATTTTAGGAATGCTTTCAATCTAGTTAACAGAACTGCCCTTATCCAAGAAGTGAGGAGTAAATGCCCAAGTATTTCAATATGAGTAGAATTCTATTATGCGAAACCTGCAAGATTATATTACGGTGATTCAAATTTTTCTTCAGCCCAAGGAGTGCAACAAAGCGACCCACTTGGTCCCTTGCTGTTTGCTTTGACTCTCCACCCACTTGTATGCAAAATAGACACACAATGCTCCCTTGACCTACATGCCTGTTACTTGGATGATGGCACTATCATTGGGGACACTCTAGAGGTTTCTAATGCACTTGATATAATACAACATGGAGGGTGGTGCTAGGGGTTTACACTTAAACATCAACAAGATAGAGGTCTTTTGGCCATCTCCGGACCCTAGGAGCTTTGCAGATGGTGTATTCCCTCACAACATTGGTAGATCCAATGGTGGTGTTAAACTTCTAGGAGGGCCAGTCAGCCTTGATTCACAATACTGCAATGACCTTGTTTTGTCAAGGGTTGACAAAACTATACATCTTATGAACTATGTAAGGAATTTACAAGACCCACAATTTGAGTATCTTCTCTTGCGCAACTGTACATACGTTTCCAAGCTTTACTTCACACTCCGCACCACCAACCCACAAGTCCTCGATGCTGCGATTACTCATACCGGTGATGCTGCTGGGTTTGGACCTGTCCAACAAAGGTTGGCCACCTTACCATCAAAGGTGGAGGGCTTGGAGTGCATACCATGGCTGACACAAGCTATTACTGCTACCTCGCCTCATGCATTAAGACTCACGCCTTGCAGAATACCATTTTAAGTAACATAGATGTGTCGCCTCCGAGCCTTGTCTTCCAGTCATCTCTTAACAAGTACATGAAGACCTGCGTACTTTCACCTTCCTATTTCAACATCAAAGATACTTCCCCACAACTAAGGATGCACAAGGGCCGGTACGGTCCGGGTTTCTTATGGAACCGGTCCCTGTACCTGGTGTTGACCGGTACCTCATTTTGAGGATCGGTACCTGTACCTGTAAGACCGGTCCAGTTCAAGACCGGTACTGGGTTTTTACCCACAGTTTGACGCGGAGATGGAAAATTCATAAAATTCATACAGTTTCAGGAAACCTCCCAAAGATCAAAGTCCATGTTACAAAATCAATTAATGGTTCCTAAGAAATTGAAGTAAGATACAATAAAAAGATTGTTTGCATAGAGACGTAAACAGAACTAGACAGAAATTGAATAGAGACATAAATATAATTAAAATCCATCTTCAAGAACTGCATCTGCATCTTTACCAAAATCCATCAAACTCGATGCATTCTCATGTTCTACTAAATTCAGCAGACTCCTTCACACTTGATTTCAGCCACCACCAATGTTTCCTCTCTTGCAATTAAATTTAAATAAGAACCCAAATCTCAAAATCATCAAATCAACCATAAACTTCAGATTCTCATCCTTCCAGACCCTCTTATGAAACCCTAAACTTCAGATTCATCAGCAAATCAACTTCACAAGATTAATTAATGATAACCATTTGCTCTACATCTATCATCAAATCACATAAACATGGAATCTCAGGGTCCAGCTGAAAGAAATTGAAGATTAACTGCAAAAATCAAACCAAATTAGTAAAATCAGACCACAAAAACAAAAATTAAAAAAGAAATCATGGCTAAACAAAACCCAAATCAAAAGTGAATGAAAACAAATCCAAATCAAAAGAGATAGAGAGATTAATTACCTGTTGTTGTTTAATCAAACATGCAATTATAATAAGAACCCTTAAAAAATAATCTTCTTTACCCAAAATTAGATTGAGATGTTAGTAACTAAAGAAGAAGAAGAAGATGGTGGTTGTTGTGATAGAGTTATGTTTGCAGAACAAAGAAGAAAAAAGCGGTGGTTGTTGCGAATATGTGAATACAGTTTCCTTCTTCGCTGAAGAAGAAGAAGTGAAGGAGGAGAGGAGAAAGGAACGAAGTGAAGTGAAGGGTTAGGTTAGTCGAAGTTATATGAGAAGAATTGGAGGGTTATGATTAAATGTAATATTGAAAATCAATGGTTATTGAGTAACCGGGACATTTGGGCAGGTACAGGCCGGAATCCTTAGGAACGGAGTACCTGTACTGGTACTACACCGGTTCCCTACTCCAGTCCCGTTCCCTATACTTCCTCCTCCGGTTCCAGTCCGGTTCCGATTTTTTTTTTGGTTCTGGTCCAGTACACCGGTCCCAGTTCGGTTCTTTTGCAGCCTTACCCACAGCCTATGAAAGCATTGGCAGTACGTTACTTTGTTGTTGTCAAGAGGGAATTACCAAACGTTTTTTCATTGTCTACTAGAGATGTTGTCCTTTGGCAGAGTAACTAGTTGCCTCACGCGCTAGAATTTCTTAAATCCATCCCAATTGCAGGCCTTAATCAGAATCTTGGGCCCCGACAGTTCAGGGATATTATACAATACCGTTTAGGCGTGCCGTTATTCGTAGAAGAAAGTGTGTGTCCGTGCTGTAATCGTCTCATGAAAACTTTTGGCGACCATGCCATGCACTGTGCTAATGAAGTCGGTCTTAAATTTAGACACGATTTAGTCCATGACGTGGTTATGGGCATATGCTACAAAGCAGGTGTTGCTGCTAAAAAAGAAGCCCTATTATCATTTTTGGATGATGGTAAGGGTTTAAAACCGGCTGATCTTCTTGTGTACAATTGGGAGAATGGTCGAGACACTTGCCTTGATGTCATAGGAGTTTCACATTTTACGGGCGATGGTCTTCATAGTTTCGTACCGGGACGTGCTATTGCTACTGCGATTAGTCGTAATCGCACCAAATATTTAGATAAATGTACATCCCATGGTTATGGTTTTGGTGTTTTATCCTTCTCAACACTGGGTGAACTAAGAAATGTTTTTGTTGTTGTTCTGAACAGATTGAGGAACTGCTTATGTAACTATGATGCTAACTATAAGATATGCAGTTGTCTCTTTCAAAGGATTGGAGTAGCTATCCAAAAAGGTGTTGGTGAGCAGCTTGTCGCTAGGCTCCCAACCCTTCCAGTCGATTCTGTGTAAATATTATTTATTGCTCAATAAAAGCCACTGTGGCGCTCGTTTCATAATAATAATAATAATAGTAATATAAAGAGAATAATGTCTTCACCAAGTTCTCCCAGAGTCGAGAACGCTAAAAATCTAAAACCATAACCAAGAGATGAACACTTGTTCGCGTATTTGTTATTCTTACGTGTGATAGCAGCCGAAATAGCGTACTCCGGAAGCTTCGATTGCCACCTTTGGTGAAGGGAGAAACCCCGGTAACATCAAAGCAGACATCTTGGCCATTCTCTCAATTGCATACCATAATATCAGCCGGCCTTAGAGATTTGTTAGTATTAGAAGAAAGACCCAAAGAGACCTCTTTACGCGCAGCTACACCTGCCTTGTAGCACATATCAGCAAATAGGCCTCGCACCATATTGTGCCTAAATTTCTGACATTATTTTCTTTGTGAAGAGGTTGAAGACTTGCATGGTTAGTTATGATGTTAATAGCAAACTAGGTAGTTCTCTTTTTAATCGTTTAGGTATTATTATTCAAAAAGGCGTAGGTGCGCAGATTGTTGCTAGACTCCTAGCTAACCCTGTGTAATTACTTTGTTTTTCTTTTTAGGCCCTCTGAGGTGGTGATTATAATAATAATAAAAATAAATAAATAATAATAATAATAAAATAAAATAAGAGAAAACGTGTGGGTGGGCCCCCCGGCCGGCTAGGCATGCCGCCATTTTGGTCGGTCCTTTTTCCCTTTTCTTTAATATTTTCTTATTAAAACTCTTATTTTATTATTATTTTAGTGTTTCCTCTTTCAAGGATTCCTCTTTCAATCAAAACTCATGAAACTTCCATATTTTTCCATGGACCATGTGGTTAGCAAAGGAAGTGGTCCTTCCACCACTATTAAGAGTTTCAGCCGAACTCAAATTCTTCATACAAGGATGAAATAATGCTCGATGGACCATCAGAAAATACCAAAATTCTCAGGATTGGTCCACAGACAGCATGGCGATACGAATATGCCACCATGACCGGTCATGGTCGGACCTTTGGCTTACAAAAGCCGGTGCCACCTCTTTTGATGATTTTTGACCTAATTAATCATCCAGGGTCCATTTTGGTTCAAACTCTTTCCTGCAACTGGGAATGGTCATCCACACACAATCAGATGGTCCCATGACCAACAACCGCCGGCTACACACCTCTTGGTCGGTCCCTCCTCTCTACATGATTAGGTTCTACCACCTATTGCTCAGTCAATCATTATTTCAATAATGATTAAACAACAACTAATCATCCTTTCACCAACTGCTCTGCAAAGGAGTTTGGTAAATGCTCAATCTACCATCCAGACACTATATGGTCGGTCCATCACTCATAGTGGCGGTCCCTCTCTTATCCATTGGTTGATTATCAGTCGATCATCCATTGATTATAATTAAGGCTTTAAACTGAATGCTCCATCTAACGTAATTCTGAACAAGTTAAAAAATCAATATTTTAATATTGATCCAGTAATCAATATTTTAATTATTTAATTAAATAATATTCGGTCCAGCTACCAGTATTTTTAATTAATATTTTATTTGGTTTTACTACCAACTATTCATGGATCTAGCAATATTTAATCTAACTACCAATACTTGCTCTGACCATCAATGCTTCATCTGTAAATGCCCCAATTGCTTCAGCTAGAAATAGGTCACGGCTAACAAGGTTCAGAACCACCACTTTTGGCAATATTGATTCAACTATTAATATTTAATTGCTCAGAGCAATATTCTTCATGTTGATTCGGTTATCAATATTTGAGTCTCGGTATTTCTCATGTTGATACAACTATTGACATTTAAGAGTTTCATACTGATCCAGCTGTCAGTATTGGTTCCTCAACCAACATTTGGTTCGTCAATTGACCATTATTTTAATATTATAATCTCTCCCCGTCATTCGTTTGACCCATGATACAAGAATTGAGAAAGGTCTTTTATGATCATTCAACAATGATTATTTTCATAAATGCTCAGTGCACTAACATAATGGTTTATGATCGATCCAGCAATCTCATCAAACCATATCCAAGTCATTCGACTATCATTACTACTTTAACTAGCATAATGATACGTCATGGTCCAGAGATCTAATTCAACATCCATGGTCTGCAGAGCATGTCGCTGATCTAACACTCCATGCTTCATCCATCATAATATTGAACTTTGTTTGTTCAGTTCATAAGACTCATAGTCTTAGGTCAAAGATTGACCACACATCTGCAAAGAAGACTCACACATGAGACATCAATTCATGTCACACGGTGGGATATCTGATATAGCACATGTTCTTTAGTACTTTGTTAATTCGAGACAAATTCTTTTCAAGATGGCGGGACTGATGTAGGACATCCATTAAATTTAGGATTAATATTTTTATTAATATTTATTATTATTTTAGGTAATTCTTATTTTTAGAGTTTATTTAATTTAAAAGTTATTTATTTTTAGAATGACTTTTGCTTCAAGCTGAGTTAATTAGGATTTCCTTAACTAGAATTCTATTGTTTCTCTATAAATAGAGGACAAGTATATTATAATATACATTATAATTATAAACCAATATTGAGATTTCTCAACTATTCTTTATTTTTACTATCAAATTCTTTATTCACGCATTCGTTCGACATTAAGTGGCATCTAGAGCTTCGGCTTTCGGTCCTCTTATTCTTTTCATCTAATTTTCTTTACCCTTTTGTCTCTTCTACTTATTAAGATCTCCGTATATGAAAAGACGAGGGAACCCAAATACACCACAATCTTTAATTTATCCACCTATAAGTCCTCTACTGAAAGTGATTGTCTATAGACTGAGTCGAGACAATACAACAAATCGGTTCACACTTCGTGTGATTGTCTATGGATACAAGATCGAGACAATACAACAACGAAGTATGATACTTGATAATAAGTTCGGACTTAACCAAACTCTATAGGATCACTATCAAGTATGTACGGAGTTAACGTTTGTGTAATTTACTTTAAATTATAATAATAACAATTATAATTGCGGAAAGGTAAAGTAAATGACACAGCAATATTTTGTTAACGAGGAAACCGCAAATGCAGAAAACCCCGGGACCTAGTCCAGAATTGAATACTCTAAGAATTAAGTCGTTATACAAAATCTAAACCAACTTCGTATAGTTGAGACCAAGCAACTACACCTAGTTCACTCAGTTTCCTCAATATCCCCGCGCTTTCTACTTCGATGAGTGCACGCACTAGAAAAATTCCTTTGGATCGTATTCCAAACAGTAAAGGAAAAACAAATCTGTTTGGTAAAAACTCTATTGATTCTTTAAGATAAGATATCTCAAGTCATATGCAAAGGCTCTTCCGTTTAATCTAATAAACTCCTTTTCCTGGTTAGATCAATCTATCCAATAACTACCGAAGCAGTCAAGTTTAGATTCGCAATCAATCAATATAGATTCCAACAAGAAACTATAAAGTGATGCCAATCTCACGCAACTATCAATCGAATAAATCCGATTCTAGTTGGTTCCAAACCGATCAAGGTTTGTGCAACACAAAGATATGAGAAACCAATAAGAAATCTTATTCGTCTTCAAATCTTATTTAATCTTCAATTAAAACCTGCACAACACCACTTGAATCTCTTATGATCAATCACGCACAGAACGGAGTCTGTTAACAATGGATTATCACAAGATGTCTTTAGATCTATAAACAGTAATAAAGATCCCGTCGATACTTCGATCTAGTTTGAGTGAATCTTATATCAGAAGAGAAGATTCTCAAGAATAAACAAACTAGGTGCAATCAAAGTTTCAATAACCGTTAGTCAATCAAATCAATCGAAAACTAATAACACTACAATTATCTAGTTTCCCACCAGCGGTCCTCGTAGAGCTGCTTGATCCCACATAAGGCTTTAAACGAGCGGTCGTAAGAGATTTCACCTAATTAGGGTACTTTCCTCTCCGATTAGACGGCTCCACCAGAAACAACAATAAGATGAAGTTTGCCTGGCTATTAGGATAGTTTGCTAGAAATACAAACTTAGGTATTTATAGACCAAGGATGTTTGGACACCAAGGAATTTCCAAAACCGAAAGTATTCTCAAGATATGCAATAAATTCCCATTCGGTTTTCATAATTCCAGTAAATGCTTTGTCCAATATTTCCGAAATCTCTCAATAGAAAATATCCAATTAGTAAATGCACATTACTAATTTTTATTCTCTAGAGATATGCATTTAATTGCTGGTAATTAAAGCATATAAAACTAACAACCTTAATTAAAAGATTCTTAATTTATTTCGGTACATGATCTCCTTGAGTACTAAGGAATATCTTTGAACAATAAAAGATAAGAGTTACTGTACGTGGTCAAAGTATGTTGACATCTCTTCTTTGTAAATCCTCTTTCATATTTACAATCTTGAAATCGATTGTACCACACTTTCAAATAAGTTTAGAATTGGTTCATATGTATTCCAAGAAAATTATGTGATTGGTCAAGTATCAAATCACATACATGAGTTCAATCGGTTCTACCAATCACTAGGATCGGTTATACCCTCATATGGAAGCACTTGTGATTGGTCACACAAGTTACCAGGATCGGTTACATCAATTACCAGGACCGGTTACCATATACTCATGGTATTGCTTGTGATCGGTCACACCAGTCACTAGGATCGGTTACACCAATTACAAGGATCGGTTACACCAATTACTAGGACCGGTTACACCAATTACAAGGATCGATTTCACAACTCTCTGTGATCGGTCACACCAATTACTAGGATTGGTCACACCAATTACTAGGATTGGTCACACCAATTACAAATATCGATCATACCATCTCAGGTGATTACTTAGGATCGATTACACTAATTAATCAAAACTAGTCATACCAAATCATAAGTCAGGCATTGTGATTAATTGTACCAAGATACATAAAAAAGTTATGATCGGTTCTACCATCTCACACATATTGGTAATCCAAAGATTTGCAATGAATAGCCGTACCAATAAGCCTAGCGATTTCCTTTCGATTCATAAAACAAGTTCATGAATGTACTTCATTTAAACAAATGTAAAACATTGTTTCCTAGGATGAAATCTTCACCATTACCCATTCACATAATCATAACAGCATTCAAAAGATTATGTCGATGTCATATCTACGAAGTTCAAAAGATAAGCGCTATACTTCGTAGTCTAATTCCCTAATACTATGATCATGTGATCATGTCTCAAAACTAGAGTAATATATCCATACACAGCTTCGCAGTTATGTTTTCAATATGCACGACCTGAAAGATACGTTAGGAATGAAACAGTTCAAGTCAATATTACTAACCTCAAGAGGAAGGATGATGTCATCGTTATAGCTCGTTACTTCTTCACGTTCTTCAGGTCTTCGAGTAATACTTGTATTTCTCAACATTCCTAGACTTTCTAGTCTAACCTAAATGAAGTTGTCTCTAGTACATAATCAAGCGACTCTTAGATGAGTTTTGACTCACTAAAATATGACAACCAAACTTGACATACCAACGCTTGGTGGGTTCAACCAAGCTATGCTCTAACAGTCTCCCCCTTTGTCAAATTTAGTGACAAAACTCTTAATACATATGGATAAACAAATTACAAGAATTCATTATACATACGCTTGATTCCAAGTTTCAACAGCACAATAACCTGCATATATTCAATCAATAAATGTCGTTGTTGATATCTGAATAACAAAGCTTATACTCCCCCTAAAGGTAAGATAGGTAGATCTTCAATCCAAACATCTTTGTTATTCCCCTTTTGTAGTACATAATGACTACACAACAATATGATATGTTTCTCCCCCTTAGTCAATTCTTTACTCTTTCGTTAGATATAACGTTTAAGCACAATTGCCCTTTCCTTAGTGATTGCAAATCACTTGTTTACTCCATATATTTCTCCCCTTTTTGTAAACAACCTATAAGAGTTAATCATTAAGGTTTCACATACCACTTTAGATAACCAATATTAAAACCGAAACTACAAGTAATTTAGTTTTAATATGTTATCAAGGAAAACTATTGCCCGAAGCAATTTTCCCTACTAGTTTTAATTATTTCGATAAGACCAAAATAAAGATCAAAATTAACTTTATTTCTCTCATCAGGTTCTAATTATTCAGAAAATAACTTAGACCTTTCTCTTTAGACAAGAAAAATACTAGGTTAGTTAACTAGTATTTCTTGTCAAGGCATTCGATTAGACTTGAATAACCGAATCCTTCAATTTTATAAGTCTAACTAAGATCAGAATTAACTTAGTTTTTCTTATCCGGAATTGAATTGGACTAAACAAATGATCCCGTATTTTGTTAAGCCATAAACAATACATACAAACCAAAATAAATTGACTTGCACAATTATTTTCTTAACCAGAAGCAATTGAAACAAAGATAGACATTATAGCACCACAATTGCACCGAAATTTCGTTAAGAAAAAACACTTGATACCAAACAATAAAGAAGATACCAAACAATAAATAAGATACCAAACAATAAGCCAAATAAATTGACACAGTTTTTCTTAACCAGAAACAATTAAATCACACACACACACACATCCATACACATCATAATGGAATATATCAATTGTACCGAATTTTGTTAAGTAAAAGCAAAATATATGCAATATAAACAGGCTTTTCTTAAACAGGAAAACGATTAACTAACAAATTCATTACCTCAGATTCCGCATCCTCTTTTCCCCAGAAAGATATATCATTAAGCGCAAGTTCAAAGAAGAACTCTCCCCCAGTATGTTGTTATCCGCTCGCAAGAACAAAAGAACAACAACAAGAGCAACCTTTACCAGAAAAAGGTTGAAACGGTTTTTAACTAATGCGTGCCAATAACTGAAGTGATTTGTTGATAGTGGTAATAAAGTTCATTTCTCAGACTTGTAGAGATTCAATTTTAGATTTAAATTCTAAGATTAAAAGTAGCAAATTCAATTAAAAGATGATATCAAGATTAAAAGAACACTAAGGCTAAGATTTTGCTATTTTCCAAGTTCAAATTTATATTTATGCAATTTTTGCGTTTAATTTGATTCTAAACTATTGCAACAAGTAGATTATCAAAATAACAAGTGTAAATCCATAGTGTAAAGCATCAAAAACCTATGGCCAAGCATGCACTATCAAAAGAAATAACAATTGCTTAACAAAAATCATTCAAACCATTATCAACCAAGGAAAATAATCATGAAATAATTGTAATAAATAAATAAATAAATAAGAATATACCACTTTTTGTTGGAAAAATAGCTTCCTCCATCGCCTCAGCAATGGGGTTTAGCTCCTCATATTAATCACTTGCTCAAAATATTGGTTCATAGCTCAAAAGTTAATTAAAAAGAAGAAATAGTGCTAATACAGAGATTTGTAACGGATATAAGTGTTACGATCATACTGTTACAAGAAACAATAAAAGAAGTGTGTTGTAGAATAAACGATTGTCTTCGAGTGTAGTATGTTCTTCGTGTTCTTCCTTCTACACCAGCAGAACCCGATTTCCTGCAACTCTGATTTCTTCTTCTCTCTGCCTCCGTTGGTCACCCAAAGTCTCGATACTTCTTCCTTGACCTTCCCACAACCTATATATACATCACAGGTCGGCTTAAACTCGACGAAAATCTCTTTTACTTCCACCAAAAGTCTCGGAGTTTCCCATATATTTCTCATCTTCCTTTCACGGAAATAATCCTACGGGATTTACTCTTTTTCCTTTCTTCCACGCCTCTGTTGCTGTTAAAAACTTCTCTAACTGATATAGAAAATCTGCAGAGATATTCTCCATCCTACTAGCCGCTTAACTTCCATACAAGAAATCCAAAAGTTCCGAAAATAATCCACCTTCCCTGTTTCACAAAATCACCAAAAATAAGAGGATTTGATTCCTCTTTTACATCCCAAAACACGTCACAATCCCTGTTTATTCGTAACAGACTAGTTGCAATCCAGAACAACGACCAAATCCGACTGAAACTCTTCAAATTTAACCCGTGATATTCTTCATCCATGTTTCATCGATTTCCCTATCATCAAGCCCTATTTATCTGAATCTAGACACTTTACCAGGCATGTTTATCTTAATCACGTTCATCCTAACTTAATTCTGCGATTGAATCTCTCCAGAACAGCTTCAAAAACCGAACCCTAATCTGCCGTTGAAGAACAAAACTTTCCCGTTTTTTTTTAGAAATTCAAACAAAGAGGATGACCACCCCTTATCTAATTTCGGTGTGCCAATAGTAGCTACCCTTGGATTTTAGTGATTTTTCTAGGGTGTAATATAACTTTTCTAGGGTGCCTTTAACACATCTTCTGGGGGCCTTTAGTAATTTTCTCCCGGGGGTCAAAATACCAGTTTTCGAGCTAATTTCTCCGCACAAGTGTATTTCTCCAAAAACACCTATAAAGACATAAAAACCCACAATAAATACAAAATCGAGCACTAAAAATACATATAATTGAGATCATATTAGACACATAAATGTGTCTATCAAATACCCCCAAACTTATTATTTGCTAGTCCGCGAGCAAATCAAATCTAGAAAATAAAATCCTAACTCCCTGTCGCAGGCATCGCGATTGCACTTAGCGTGTGCAATAATCCTTTGAACCCCTAGGTGGCCCTAGTGGCTGAGTTATAGTCTCAGGTTGGTTTACTAGAGATATACCCATAGAACCTTTACTCTAAACTCTAGCTAACTAAGCAGAACCTTGGAATATCACTAAAGAACCTCCTTGGTTGGCATACTCTCATTGACTACAGGAGGAAGTACCCTGATTCGAGTGACAGAGCTCTACTCAGGTAGTCGCACTATGGACATCAATATCTGGAGTCAACAAACTACAATCACATGTGAAAAGATTAAGAAGATGGATATGGAGATAATAGATGGTTGCAATGATGTTGACTAAGATCAACGGTGTTTCCCATATCTGTCTGAAGGCCACTGCCAAGACGAACCTATCCTAATGGACTGAGATACTGGTCTGACTAATATCAACACAACTGGCATATACAAGGGAACCAGTGGTCGATAACCCTAATTCTAGATCAACTCGTCTGGCATATACAAGGGAACCAGCGGTCGATTTATTCACTGAACATTTTTTTTTAACAACATGATTAGATCTTGTGAATCCAAGCGCATGCTTCTTGTCAGCAGATTACATGGTAATTCCCGTGGATCCTGCGTTCCACGCTTGTTTAGGCGATGGAGACAGGGAGAACACACACATATTGTTATCCTAGTGTTAACCTTTTTTTTTTTTTTGAGAATTATTCCGTTTGGTCTGATTGGTCTGCTTTTTTTATTTTATTTTTAGTAACTCAATCACTCTACTTCATTCTAGCGATGGTAACTGTTCGATGTGTGGGCCCCACCAAATCACTTAGAGAAACATATAAGTTTGCAAAAATAAAAACATAAAGTGATATGGTGACGACTCCGAGATACGGTGACAACTACCATGTTATTTCTAACACCTGAACTCTGTGCTTTGAATAGACTCTACTATTGGGTTCCTCAACTCCTACAACCAAGATGCTTCCGTCCTTAGCTTGGTTAGTGCTATCCTTAATAGGCATAAATTTCTAGGCTTTGGAGTTTAATAATGCAACTAAAAAGTTTCTCCTATACCCCCAAACTTAAATCTAACATTGTCCTCAATATTTTAAAGATAAAATTAAAAGCATGAACAAGGAGAAACTGTTACCATTTGAAGCAAAAGAGTTAAGGAAAGATATTACCGTGTTGCATGATTATGGGTTACCTTCCAAGAAGTGCTAAGTTTAACGTCTTCAGCCAGACATAAGAAATAATTAATCACCTCGAATCATATAGCAATAGCCGGAATAACTGTGGGTCATCTGCATCAAAAAGTATTATCACAGACAAAAGGAAACTGCAACAAACCAAGAAAGTGAATAAACATAGCACACCCCTGCCTAGTTTCCTGTTTAAGAAAACTACATCTAGTTGTGGTTCAGGTTCGGGCTCAGTCTCTATAAAGGGGTATAAAAAAATATTTTCATGTGTTGCATTTCCTCATAAGTAAGATCCGAAGGTTCAGGTTGTGAGGTCTGTAAAAATTTAGAAACACGTAATAATAACCTGAATAATTGAGAATCCTCTAAGTCAATTAGGTTTGATTCACACAGTTGACCACAATGAGAGTGATGGTCATTCTTAAGAAAATGTGTCGATTCCAATATCCTAAAGTACTTAGGCTTAGTCTCAAAACTTAATAACTGACACGTTTCAAACGTTCCCACAATTGTAAGAAAAGTTTTTGGTGGGAAAACAAAATCAATCTGAGTATCATGGCCTGGGTAAACCACATCAACCAGAGGATGGGTGTCTAACAACTGAACTTCTCTATGAAGATACTCTTGTGAAATGGTAGAGGCATATACTTCAAGTCCACCCCCAAACTTAGAATTTTGGGTGTCTCTAGATAAACTAGTCACAATATTTATAATTTCTAGACCATTGGGTTCCTGAAAAAGGTCAATTGCTCTCTCTAAGTTATAATCAGGTGGTTCATCCTCTAAATGCATCTGATGCATACAAACTGTAGGACTCATATCCGCTATGGTCCACCCTAAAGATTCCTTATTTCCTTGAAGCACGATCACTGGCCTACTCTCCTGATCATTATCCAAATCGGAAGCTATAATCATAGGAAAAGTCTCAGGTGGGCCTAAAAATGGATAATTAGGGTCTAACTTATGAGGACCTTCTAAACAAGGGATTAAGGTATACTCGGAAGCTAGTAATGGTTCATCTAGCTCAGAAGGTAGCATACTGACATTAAAAATATTCAGTTCAATAGTCATATTATCAAAGGATAGATTCATGATACCATTTCGACAGTTAATGATCGCATTAGATGTTGCTAAAAACGGGCGACCTAGAATCACAGGTATCTGGTTCTATGGGTCGGGGACAGGTTGGGTATCTAAGACCAAGAAATCCACAGGATAAATAAACTTGTCGACCTCAATTAGAATATCCTCTATAACACCTCAAGGAATTTTAACAGACCTGTCAGCTAACTGGAGTGTTATCTTGTTAGGTTTCAATTCACCAAGTCACAGCTATAAGTACACATAGTACGGAAGTAAGTTTACACTTGCTCCTAAGTCCAGTAAAGCTTTTTCTACCCGATGTTTTCCTATCGTGCAAGCAATGGTAGAGGTACCTGGGTCTTTATACTTAGGAGTTGTGGTGTTCTGAATGATCAAACTTACATGACTAGCTAAAAAGTCTTTCTTAGGGATACTAAGCTTTCGCTTTCGCGTACACATATCCTTGAGGAACTTGGCATAAGCCGGCAGTTGCCTAATTGCTTCTAGTAACAGAAGGTTTATGGTAACTTTCTTAAGAACCTCCATTATGTCATTAAAGTTAGATTCACTCTTTGTTAGTACTAGTAGCTGTGGAAATGGGGCTCTATGCATAAAATAGGGCCTCTCGGGAACCGAATTGGCATCATCATAGATTTTATCAGTCTCCTCAGCTATGGATGGTCCTGAGGGGTGAACTACATTGATTGATTGCGAATATAAACTTAAGTACTTTGGTAGTTATTGGATAGATTGATCTAACCAGGCAAAGGAGTTTATTAGATTAAACGGAAGAGCCTTTGTGTATGACTTAAGATATCTTTATCTTAAAGAATCGATAGAGTTGTTACCAAACAGATTCATTGTTCTTTTGCTGTTTGGAATACGATCAAAAGTAATTGTACTAGTACATGACTCATCGAAGTCAGAAGCGCAGGGACACCTAGGAAACTGAGTGAACTAGGGGTAGTTGTTTGGTCTCAACTATACGAAGTTGGTGTAGATTTTGTACAACGGCTTAATTATGAGAGTATTCAATTTTGGACTAGGTCCCGGGGTTTTTCTGCATTTGCAGTTTTCCTCGTTAACAAAATCTTGTTGTGTGATTTACTTTTGTTTTCCGCAATTATATTTGTTTATATAATTTAAAGTAAATTGCACTTTACGTTAACTTCGATATACTTGATAGTGATCCTATAAAGTTTGGTTAAGTCTGAACCTATTATCAAGTATCACACTCTGGTTGTCGTATTGTCTCGATTTCGTATCCATAGACAATCACACAAAGTGTGAATACCGAAGTTGTTGTATTGTCTCGACTTTGTCCATAGACGATCATACTTGGTAAGAGGACTTATAGTTTGAAACAAAAAGATTGTGGTGTATTTGGGTACCTTGTCTTTTCATAAGCAATGTAAAAAGAAAAGGTTTTTTCAAATATTATTACATCGGAGTAGTTTGATTGGTTAGAGAAGTACGTTTTAGTGGAAGAAGTACACGGTAAATTGTTTTTTTTTTCCTTTTTTGAAGGAACCTAGTCTCCATTAAGCTATAATTTGTAGTTGGATGATAATAATAAGAAAGTGAAGTAACAAAGTATTAGTATTGATTTTTCTTAATGGGATTGCATTAAAAAAACATAATCTGATCCATTAAATGAGTTACCAGACAGATCTAGGTCTATTGTACTTGTTCCCTAGATTAGTGGTTATTTATGTGTTTATAGGGTTTGAATCGTGTCGTAACTAATATCTATCTATTGGTATTATTAGATTAGTGATCCATTCGACCTCCGCCATCGCTTCCACAACCAACTATCGCAACTAATATGTATTGATATTATCTCTATTTTAACAAAATTATTTATTGATGGAAATACAAATTTATTAATTTAATAAAGGGAAAATTTATAATTAAAAAACTAATAGATCATTTATTAGTAGCAATTAGAGAAAAAACATTATTATGAGCAATTAATAAATCATTTATTATGAGCAATTAGTGTGAAACACTAATTAGTTAGGCATTTATTATATTAATCATTTACTATATTTATTATAATAAATTTCCCTTAATGGATCGTTAAATGTTAGTTTTATGGGAGAAATTACAACCATAGATTTATCTATTGGAAGATGAAATCTGGACCGCCACTTACATAGGCAAACTTAGCCAAACTGTGCTTTATATTCTTGATCTTTATAATTGAAATATCACAGGTTGTGCGTCAATCAATCATAGTAGATACATTCGACCTAGTTTGTTGGATACGACTTGATTGATTCTTGGACATTGGTATTTGGTACCGTCCAAGTAATCTCTTTGTAATTAGGTTCACGGATTTGATTATGTAAACGTTCTAATTGCAAGAGAGAGATATATAAATCTAGATACTATTCATTGATTGAGTTGAACTCTCGGAGTTGTATTGAGTTTGTCCCTACATATTTCCTAAGAAAAAGTTGGTGGTGTATTTTGGTACCCCCCGCATTTTCAGCATGTGTCTCTCCCAAAGTGATTAAAGACCAAGCATTTACAGACTTACTCGCAGCCTTTCCAGGGGAAGATATTACCTATGATACACGAAGACATACCCGGGAAGTTTCCAGAAATTTCGGTTATTAAAGAAGAGACGTGGTTGTTGGCACACTTCGCTGATGCCACAATTATCCATACCAACCGCACCAATAACATGTATGCTGACTGTCTGGCAACTCTTTCCTCGAAGTTACAGTTCGAGGGCTCAGAGAAAACTATATCAGTGCAGAGACGATTAGTACCATCAACATGGCTCGCTCAATACGAAGATGTCAAGATAAATGATTGGAGGACACCCATCATCTGTGAATTAAGCAGTTCTCTTCCGAAAGGGAATATCATCCTTAAAAAACTTAAAAAAAATACTCTTGCTTCATGGAGTACTTTATTACCGTAACCCAGATGGATTATTATCACGATGTATCGGACATGACGAAGCACAACAGCAACTCAGTCGTATCCACGATGAAGTATGTGGACAAACACTAGTGATAACCCTTTACAGACGACTTCAACGCCTTGGGTATTATTGGCCCAGTATGGAAACACAGTTAAGGCTACTGCAAGGATCATGCCCGAGTTTCCCGTTGCATCCACATCAACTCTAAGCTCTGACTATTCACCATGCTAGGGATTGGAGAGAGCCTTACATCAAATACCTTCGTGATAACAACCTACCATCAGAAAAGAAAGAAGCAGTTCGCCTAACCCATAAATCTAAGAGGTTCGTTTTCCACGATGAAATTTCATGTCGCAAAAGTTTTAGAGGAAATCTAATGAGATGCCTATCAGAGCATGAAATTCCGATGCTCTTAAGCTATGGTATCCTAAAGTATGATCTCTTCTGATGTAACATCTATACCTATGTTTGTTGATTCTACAACAAAAAGTGTTGAGATTACTGTTCCTAAGGAGAAAAAATCACTTTTTAAGAGAAAAAGAAAGAACGTGAAGAAACCTAGGAAAAACTGCTCAAATCAGCAAAGGTTTGCGAAACTCCTTATAAGAATTTTGTTCTTATTGTTTTAGGAGGAACACTAAATTTTGGAGTAGTTTTTATGTGTTACATTAGCTATTCCAAATATTATCATCTTGCATAGTTAAAGTTTATTAATTAAATTTTATTTTGGAAGATGACTTGCAATACCTGATCTTCTTGGTTATATATATGTATTGCTTATTTTGTGAGATTTGTTCTTTGCTATCATTATTGGTGATTAGAACATATATCTCATATTTTCTCATAGGTTAAGCTCTTTCACTCTTACAAAAGAGGAGTAAACTATTTTGAGAATGACAATTTTTGATCTCTATACGATTACACTTTTTGTGAATAAACTGCTACAGGATTCCGTAAGATGTTCTTTAGGGATCGATTTACTTCCTTGACTGTTTCGCCACCAGGTATAAGTAGTGCACTTTAATCTCCATATTCGTACATGACTAGAGAAGTTATAATTATTATGTTAAGTCATATCGCACTAATTGTTCCCTTGTTCATAACTGGCGTAGAGAATAGTTTGTGTTGATGATTTTTCTCACGAAAATATTGTATCTTAGTGCCTTTAACATTAAGATCGTTGTTTTTAACTTCTTTGTTCGTAACTGGCGAGAAGAGAGAAAAATATTGGATACATATTTATTTTATTCGTAACTGGCGAATAAATTTAAAGTCAAGAAAATCTTTCTCTTGTGAATAGAGTAAAGGTCGCATTGCCGTTCTTTCGGAAATGACTTAAATTGGGGGAAAGTTCTTTTGAACTTGTGCTTAATGATATATCTTTGTGGGGAGAGCGGATATGGAATCGTAGAAGATGCTTGTGCCTTATGTCTCCTTGACGCAAACTGAGATTTCTTGGTTGAAATCGTCTAAACTAAAGGTTGGTATGTGTTCTCTAGTCTTGAAACTCTTTTGATTAATTCATGATTATCTCGATTTTTCACCTTTGCCAATTTTGTTGACAAAAAGAGGGAGAATTATAGTATATTACTACATACATATGGCTTTACGAAGCATCATATGAGGGAGAGTTAATTATTATATATAGGTTTTACCTATTTTGGAAAAGTAGTATGTATTTACTAAGGGGGAGAACATATCACCATAGTATTGCTTCAAAATTATGGTGCAATTGAATTTTGAGGAAGGTAACAAGACTATGTTTCTGTATAACACTAATGAGTAGAGTGCGTTTACCTCATTCTATAAAAGCTCTAACTAGTATTCTCATAAATTGTTATCGCTACGGATTTTCAACAACAAAGTGCTAAATGAACACATGCAGTAAATTAAATGAACTTGAAGTACGAAGAATTCAAGACGTGTGTTGAAGAACCAAGGAAATCAAGCATAGTGGATTGAGCTTAATAGTTTATTTAATGTATCCATATGTATTGAATAGTTTTGTCACTAAAATTGACAAAGGGGGATATAATTAGAGGATTACTCGGTTGAACCCACAAGTTTTTCTATCTCAAGCTTGTTGTCAATGTTAGGTGATCAAAACTATATCTTGATTTGTAGTCTAATAAGTCAAGTTTCGGATATGTTAGAAATGTAGTGAGTATCATAGATCACCCTTGAAGACTGAAGATCGATGAAGATATTTGGAGAACTTCTGTATCAGGTATGTGAAGACTGAACCATTCTATCTTACTCACTATATCATCATTCTATTTATTGAGACTATGTAGTACTCCCTCTATCCTAAAATTTCTGTTCTCTATTCTATTTTCGTCTGTCCTAAAATGTTGGCCAACTTCTGTTCATAGTCATATTTTTTAGTCAAATTCTCAAATATATCCTTCAATTTTTATAATTATAAAATTATTTTTGAATATAACCAATCAAAAATCTTAAATGATATCTTCCTCAATAAGAAACAAATCTACTAAATCAATCCATAAATTATTTTTTTTAATTTTCTATTTAAAAGTATTAAATGATATCTTCCTCAATAGGAAACAAAATTACTAAATCAATTCATAAATATTTTTATTTTTATCTTTTATTTAAACATTTCTATAAATAATAAAATTACCAAATATGTATTTTTCTTGCATGCTCCATATACTCTTTTTAATTTTACTAATAACATAGCATTTAATAGGGATAGTTTTGTACACACTCCTTAATATCTTGACTTAGTCAAAGCGGACTAATAATTTAGGATGGAGGGAGTATGACTTATAGTTGTTGATGGTGGTTTTTAGTTCAGGGATAAATTTGTGAAACCATGTGCTTAATGTGCTTTCATTCTGTAAGAAACAGAGCCATTTAAAAGTGACTAGATCCCAGGTCTCTTCACTTACAATATGTATTGAGCAACTCAGTATATTTATATGAAATTTATCCAGAATGGTGCATGTAGCAACAATCCCAAATATTATATAAATTTTATTAAACTCCCGCTTACATTATTCACTAATGTACAGCCTGTCGAGTATTTTCATATGCTATGTTCCCAGCTGAACTCTTAATATTTGCATGACATGACAATTAATGTTCACTCGCAGTGGAGTAGCATGAATTTCCCGAAGTGTCAGTATTAAGATCTGCATGAAAATACTCAGGAACACGCAAGTTGCACCGCTCTCTGATAAAGAGGTTTCTTGTGCCAACGCACAGATAATTTATCAAAAATTGTTTAATTTTCTGTCAGCTCACGAAATTCAATTTTCGAACCTTATTTTACCTATTTGCAAAAAAATAGGTTTTCTGCTCCCTGCGCGATATTTTGAACCCTATTGGTCGAAAATAAACCTAGGCAAACTAGGAAATTGATCCATTATGGAGCTAGTAGGAGCCGGACCTATTAAAAATCAGAAAACAAGAAATAAAGAGGAACTGCAGTAAGTAAAAGCAGCAGCAGCAAAGGGAGGCGTGGCCACACCACTTGGCTGGCCGATTTGCTCCAGCAGGCGCCACCCATGGCCGATTGGCCCCCTTTCCCACCAACCAATAAGATTGCTTTAAATGCGCCACACGCAGTTTTAAATAAAGCTGGAAGTTGGCTGGTCGACACACCTAAATTCCTTAAGGAATTTAATATAGACTTCCCATGACAGTCTTAAAACGATCACGGCCGTACGTTTTGGCCACTCGATTTATCAAGCTTAGCCGCTCCCTAACGTGACCGAACAAGCATCACCATGCACACTGGTGGGCCTACTAATGCCTTGGCCAATCAAATTCTTCCAACTCTTAAGTAGAGCCACCAAACACTTATCCAAATTAGGTTGGCCGCGCGAGTTATAAAGTCATAAATTATGTTAGCAACAACATATTGCTGCCGCAAAACGATCTTGGCCACCCAAATTCGCCAGTCGAATTGACCGTCCTAGATTCAATCTCAATCAACGGGCAAGGTGCGGATACGCTCACCATTTGCTCGACTATAGGGTTGGCCGGACGAACAGCTCCCAGCGCGGGCCGACACCAAAAAACGCTTGCCCAAAATAGGTTGGCCACAAGGTTTTTAAAACCTAAATTGAATCAACGATAGCCATTAACTACCGCAAATCATCTCGGTCGTCCAACTTCGCCAGACGAATTGGCCGGCCTAACTCCTATTTTAAAAAGTCAACAAAATGTGTCCATGATCAACGGCCACTCCCCTTCCATAAGCTACAATCGACCAAGCCACGGCTTGCCCATATGGCTCCCAAACGAACATCCAAAAGGGTCTGGTCGCGCTGTTTACATGAATTTTAAGGCAGCCATTAACTGCCTCAAATCATCTCGGCCGTCCAACTTCGCCAGCCGAATTGACCGGCCTAGATTAAATCTTAGGCGACCAATAGGATGTCATCATAGTCGCTAGCCATCACTCTCCTATAGGGACCGACCGGCTAACCTTTGGCAGGTATAAATAGCTCCCAGCAGCTTCCTGAAAATGGCCGGTCATGTTCTTTTTAAGACATTAGTTTCCGCGACCAACAAAGACAGGCTCAAATACAACGATGCTTCACATACATCAATTATTTTGAGTTGCTTGCTTAAAAGCGATGCTCTACTTACATCGAATACATACAATATTCTATGAGTATCGGCTTCACAAATAACTTAGTTATTTGACCTAATAGCGCCACATGCTATTCTTTACGGCAGGTCTCATGACTTGGCTCGTCACACATTACTACTCGCCACTTAGTTTGCGCGTGATTGGTAAGAATAATTAGGCAAGACCAACTCAACAACTTGCTATATATTTTCTATGAAATACTTGAGACATCAAACATGTCACAAACTGGGGGATGTTCATCAGGGTATTGGTGTGGCGTCTTACAGCGTGCGGCGCGCAATGCTCCCATTACGAGAAAGTGTTAGGAAAGGGCGGACGGTTAACTGCAGTAAGAGAGTAGTGGGTGTAAGGCTGACCAGTCTTCCATCATAACGGAAACATGATGGTCCACACCTTTTACACAACCCCACTTCTCCACTACTTAACTGTCTCCACTTCCTACGAGATCAAGGTGCGCTCAATCATGACTTGTATAAATAGGTTTTCAACCTATTTCGACGGACACACAAGTGTTATCAACACGAGTATCCAGAAAACACCAAGAACTTATAGCTTACATTCCGCAAGCAAGTTCCACATTCTGATACAAGTCATAAACAGCCACACCTTCAGAGTTAACCATTCTGATCTCAACACCTTCTTTGCTTCCCTCCCTAAGATCAACCCTTCTCCTTCATTTTGTTACCGAAGCAAGACTGGAAAGGCCATTTCTTGGTTTAGGCTAGGATTGTACAGATTGATCTCTCGAATCTAAAGTACTCCCGTGCAGTGCATTTGTTTAGGGTTTAGATTCGTTTCTCGACGGCACACCCAAATTTACCATTTCCAGCAGAATCAGTTTTTACCCCAAAATAACTGGCGACCACAGTGGGAGATTAATCTCTCGGTTGCGAAGCCAATTTCTCAATTTTCATTCCAATCTTCCCAAACTAAAGATGGTGGATCTTAGGTCTAGATTCAATTTTTAACCAGAATTCACTTCAATCACCAATCCCGACTTTACGCTTCATTATGTACCCCGGCCATCCCAAACACTTTCAAAGCCGCCAATGCTCGAAATCCAATCACCATGAAAGGTATGAAGAAAGTATTAGAAGATGTTGTCGCAAATCAAGCTGATATTGTCAAGCTATAAAATGAGACGTTTTGTCTCTTAAAGAGTATGACAAACCGGCTGTGGCAAGAGCCAGCAAACATTCGCTCGGAGAACGCCATCAATTTAAGAGATGACACAAAAAATGTTAAATCCTTGTATGAGGTCTGTGCCTCCGCCAACGACGATGCAGACAGAGTATGTGGCCGTATCGGACGAGAGAAAAAGGAAATTTCCAACACCAATGTACCGCCTGCCAGCACAATCAACGCATCCCGTGGCACTACATACTCTACCAAGAACACCAGCGGCGCAGGAAACATTCTCTCCGGCGTGACACTTCCTATCACCAGAGCCAGAGCCGCTGCCACCCTTCCTAATGTTTCTTCAAGCGTAACGCCCCCAATTGTTACCAGATTTACTACCACTCCTCCATCAGGACGAGAGGCTAGAGGAGCTAGAGGAAGCCACCCCCTATTACCATTGTTGATTTGACGGAAAGACAAGAAGTTTTCGCTAAAGCTAGGATAAACATGGCTACAACTCAGAAAGAGGTACTTACTTTCCTCAAGACACTAACGGAGCGGATGCCGCAAGAGTGGAGCATACAAGGAATACTTTCATAACTCCTGGCATAAGCATTTTAGCAGGGCGTATCTTTATGGATGAAAAAGTTCGTGTAGCTCCTGAACGATCGTCAGAAAGGAATCAACAATTTAATTTCATCACACGTGAGGATCTGGAACGACTTCTCCAAAATCGAGGCAAATAAAACCCGACGGACATGTTCCAGCATCAACCTCCTTATCCTCCTGATGTGCAAAGAGTTCCTCTTCCGAGGGGATACTCTTCTCCTCAGTTCTCCCTTTATGACGACTTGGGAAGGATGTTTCAGTGAAATAATGAACATCCAAATGATTATGTCAAGAGATTCAGGAGTCAAGCGCTAGATTGTCATGACCCAAATGTGACTGAACATCAATTGGTGGAGCTGTGCATTAATGGCATGGTACCTTTCTATCACGCTTTACTGGAGAACCTGCACTTCCAAACATTCTCAGAACTACATGAGGATGCTAAACGGTCGTCTATGACAGCACAGTCTTGCTGGAAAGAACAAGACCCGCTAGGAATGAAGACGCATGTGAGACTCGAGGAAGTACGCGTCTTGTCAGCAAACAATACAATAGTCAACCCTACGTTAACGCTGTGAGTAAAAGAGGAAATAGGAAAGCTTCAACTGCCGAACAACAACCCAAATGTGCGTCCCAAGCGCAGCAGACAGCTCAACCTCGAAAAGCCATAACAAAGACTCCTATTTGGCAACAAGAGTCGGAGAAGCTACTCCTAAACCCCAACCTCTTCTGGAAGAGACAACTGGTGTATGTAACTGGGTACTCCTAACCATTGCTCACCTCTAAGGATTTGAGTTTGATAACACACCGATCGATGCGGCCTCTTACTTCAACATTATCACCATCAAGACTCTGAGAGCTGCGGGAATTTCGAAGCAAGAAGCTGCTCACTGGCCGACTGTGATCTAAAACTCAAAAGGAATGTCGACAGATGCCTATGGGTACATTAATCTCGAAAGAAAGATAAGAGACGCCCTAACACACAGTTTCATATTATCAAGGAATACCTGAAATATGATATGGTTCTTCTCATGGATACATATCAACAAAGCGAAACTAGGAGTATGTCCTTTCCAGTGTCTATACCTGAGAGGGTCTCCAACAAGCCCTCTAATCCTGAAGATTATTTGCTGTCGTATGGACAACTCGCAAATGTGACGCAATTGCTTGAAGAGAGTGTAGCAGCATTTGTTCGCAGGTTCCACACACGAGTAAGTCTTGTTGAACAACTCTCTTTACAACCGGCTATATTTCGTCCCATCAAGGCCTGGGGACTTTTGTCCGTCTATCAATCCGTTGTCATCCTGATGTCATCACTAACGCCTGATGCTGCTTACTCACGGGAGAGCCTAATATACCCAAAGCCCAATCATGCGCGAAGGACATGCCTAGTGGAGATAGAGCTAAGTAAGTATCCTTAAACTAAATGTTTCGTATCTATTAGGCATATCAAATAAATTTTAAATATCCTAGTGTTGAGACGTACTAATTCCTCAACACTCACTATTGTGTTGTCAGGCATACTTCCTCAACACATTTCCATCTTAGTGTTGAGACGTGCAAATTCCTCAACACTCACTACTGTGTTTCCAGGCATACTTCCTCAACACATCCTTCCTCTTAGTGTTGAGACGTTCAAATTCCTCAACACTCACTACTGTGTTGCTATGCATACTTCCTCAACACATCCTTTCTCTTAGTGTTGAGACGTGCAAATTCCTCAACACTCGCTACTGTGTTGCCAGGCATACTGCCTCAACACATACTCCCTCTTAGAGTTGAGATGTGCAAATTACTCAACATTCGCTACTATGTTGCCAGGCATACTGCCTTAACACATCCTTCCTCTTAGTGTTGAGACGTGCAAATTCCTCAACACTCACTACTGTGTTTCCAGGCATACTTCCTCAACACATACTTCCTCTTAGAGTTGAGATGTGCAAATTACTCAACACTCACTACTGTGTTTCCAGGCATAATGCCTCAACACATCCTCCTCTAAGTGTTGAGACGTGCAAATTCCTCAACACCCACTACTGTGTTGCCAGGCATACTGTCTAAACACATCCTTCCTCTTAATGTTGAGACGTGCAAATTCCTCAACACCCACTACTGTGTTGCAAGGCATACTGCCTCAACACATCCTTCCTCTTAGTGTTAAGACGTGCAAATTCATCAACACCCACTACTGTGTTGCCAGGCATACTGCCTCAATACATCCTTCCTCTTACTGTTGAGACGTACAAATTTCTCAACACTCACTACTGTGTTGCCAGGCATACTGCCTCAACACATCCTCCTCTTATTGTTGAGACGTGAAAATTCCTCAACACTGACTATTGTGTTGCCAGGCATACTACCTCAACACATCGTTCCTCTTAGTGTTGAGACGTGCAAATTCCTTAACACATCCTTCCTATTAGTGTTGAGATGTGCAAATTCCTCAACACTCGCCACTGTGTTTCCAGGCATACTGCCTCAACACATCGTTCCTCTTAGTGTTGAGACGTGCAAATTCCTCAACACTCACTACTGTGTTGCAAGGCATACTGCCTCAACACATCCTCCTCTTAGTGTTGAGACGTGCAAATTCCTCAACACTGACTATTGTGTTGCCAGGCATACTTCCTCAACACATCGTTCCTCTTAGTGTTGAGACGTGCAAATTCCTCAACACTAGCTACTGTGTTTCCAAGCATACTGCCTAAACACATCCTTCCTCTTAGTGTTGAGACGTGCAAATTCCTCAACACTGACTATTGTTTTGCCAGGCATACTGCCTCAACACATCGTTCTTCTTAGTGTTGAATAACCGCTACTGCATTTCCAGGCATACTGCCTCAACACATCCTTCCTCTTAGTGTTGAGACATGCAAATTCCTCAACAATCGCCACTATGTTGCCAGCCATACTGCCTCAACACATCCTTTTTCTTAGTTTTGAGACGTGCAAATTCCTCAACACTCGCCACTGTGTTGCCAGCCATACTGCCTCACCACATCCTTCCTCTTAGTGTTTAGATGTGAAAATTCCTCAACACTCGTTACTGTGTTGCTAGGAAAACTTCCTCAAACACATCCTTCCTCTTAGTGTTGAGACGTGCAAATTCTCAACACTCACTACTGTGTTGCAAGGCATACTACCTCAACACGTCCTTTAATTTAGTGTTGAGACGTACAAATTCCTCAACACTCACTACTGTGTTGCCAGGCATACTGCCTCAACACACCCTCCTCTTAGTATTGAGACGTACAAATTCCTCAACGCTCATTACTGTTTTGTCAGGCATACTGCCTTGACACATCCCCCTCTTAGTGTTGAGACGTGCAAATTCCTCAACACTCACTACTGTGTTGTCAGGCATACTTCCTCAACATATCCTCACCTTAGTGTTGAGATGAAGCAATTCCTCAACACTCACTACTGTGTTGTCAGGCATCACTTCCTCAACACATCTTTATCTTAGTGTTGAGACACGCAATCTCCTCATCACTCACTCGTGTTGTCAGGCGTCACTGCCTCAACACATCATAGTGCTGACAGCTCCACCACTTCAACACTCATCTTTGTATTCAAGGCTCAACTGCCTTAACACTCATCAGTCGAGGCTCCACTACTTAAATACATCATTTTAGTGTTCTCGGCATCAACGTACTAGAAGGTTGATTGCTACTTGCCTCGACGTTTCATTAAACATGTTCTGCTCAAAGGCCAAGCTGGCCTCCCTCTACTGGTAACGTCTGTTTACACTTCTCATGAATTTTATATTGATCTATCACCATCTAGTGCTTACCCCGTAACAATGTCACTGTTACGTGCTAAGCAGTGGCCTTAATGTTGATACTGGTTTTTAGTTCAGGGCTAAAATTATGAAACCCTGTGCTTAATGTGCTTTCATTCTGTAAGAAACAGAGCCATTTAAAAGTGACTAGAGCCCAGGTCTCTTCACTTACAATATGCATTGAGCAACTCAGTATATTTATATGAAATTTATCCAGAATGGTGCATGTAGCAACAATCCCAAATATTATATAAATTTTATTAAACTCCCGCTTACATTATTCACTAATGTACAGCCTGTCGAGTATTTTCATATGCTATGTTCCCCAGCTGAACTCTTAATATTTGCATGACATGACAATTACTGTTCACTCGCAGCGGAGTAGCATGAATTTCCCGAAGTGTCAGTATTAAGATCTGCATGAAAATACTCAAGAACACGCAAGTTGCACCGCTCTCTGATAAAGAGGTTTCTTGTGCCAACGCACAGATAATTTATCAAAAATTGTTTAATTTTCTGTCAGCTCACGAAATTCAATTTTCGAACCTTATTTTACCTATTTGCAAAAAAATAGGTTTTCTGCGCCCTGCGCGATATTTCGAACCCTATTGGTCGAAAATAAACCTAGGCAAACTAGGAAATTGATCCATTATGGAGCTAGTAGGAGCCGGACCTATTAAAAATCAGAAAACAAGAAATAAAGAGGAACTGCAGTAAGTAAAAGCAGCAGCAGCAAAGGGAGGCGTGGCCACACCACTTGGCTGGCCGATTTGCTCCAGCAGGCGCCACCCGTGGCCGATCAGCCACACTCCATTTTTCCGCTGGCCGGCCCCCTTTCCCATCGACCAATCAGAATGCATTAAATGCGCCACACGTACTTTTAAATAAAGCTGGAAGTTGGCTGGTCGACACACCTAAATTCCTTAAGGAATTTAATGTAGACTGCCCATGACAGTCATAAAACGATCACGGCCGTACGTTTTGGCCACTCGATTTATCAAGCTTAGCTGCTCCCTAACGCGACTGGACAAGCATCACTATGCACACTGGTTGACCTACTAATTCCTTGGCCAATCAAATTCATCCAACTCGTAAGCAGAGCCACCAAACGCTTACCCAAAGTAGGTTGACCGCGCGAGTTATAAAGTCCTAAATTATGTTAGTAGCAGCATATTGCTGCCGCAAAATGATCTTGGCCGCCCAAATTCGCCAGCCGAATTGACCGGCCTAGATTCAATCTCAATCAACGGGTAAGGTGCGGATATGCTCACCATTGGCTCGACTATAGTGTTGGCCAGAAGAACAGCTCCCAGTGCGCGTCAACACCAAAAAACGCTGGCCCAAAATAGGTTGGCCACACGGTTTTTAAAATCTAAATTGAATCAACGGTAGCCATTAACTACCACAAATCATCTCGGTCGTCCAACTTCGCCAGACGAATTGGCCGGCCTAACTCCTATTTTAAACAGTCAACAAGATGTGGCCATGACCAACAGCCACTCCCCTTCCATAAGCTACAATCGACCAAGCCACGGCTTGCCCATATGGCTCCCAAACGATCATCCAAAAGGGGCTGGTCGCGCTGTTTACATGAATTTTAAGGCAGTCATTAACTGCCGCAAATCATCTCGGTCGTTCAACTTCGCCATCCGAATTGACCGACCTAGATTAAATCTTAGGCGACCAATAGGATGTTATCATAGTCGCAAGCCATCACTCTCCTATAGGGACCGACCGGCCAACCTTTGGCATATATAAATAGCTCCCAGCAGCTTCCTGAAAATGGCCGGTCATGTTCTTTTTAAGACATTAGTTTCTGCGACCAAGAATCCCCTTTTTTGGATTCGTTATGGATAAAAGATCCTCCTATGTTATAGTATTCAATTCTCGATTATGAATCGATCTGAAAGCTCAGATATTGTTATTCATGATACTGATCCGATTCAATATAAAATAACATTGGGATGCAATTCATTTCATTGAATTTAGAGGAAGACAGGCTCAAATACTACGATGCTTCACATGCATCAATTATTTTGAGCTGCTTGCTTAAAAGCGATGCTCTACATACATCGAATACATACGATATTCTATGAGTATCAGCTTCACAAATAACTTAGTTATTTGACCTAATAGTACCACATGCTATTCTTTACGGCAGGTCTCATGACTTGGCTCGTCACACATGACTACCCGCCATTTAGTTTTCGCTTGATTGGTCAGAATAATTAGGAAAGACCCACTTAACAACTTGCTATATATTTTCTATGAAATACTCGAGACATCAAACATGTCACAAACTGGAGGATGTTCATCAGGGTATTGGTCTGGCGGCTTACAGCGTGCGGCGCGCAATGCGCCCATTACGAGAAAGTGTCAGGAAAGGGCGGACGGTTAACTGCAGTAAGAGAGTAGTGGGTTTAAGGCTGACTAGTCTTCCATTATAACGGAAACATGATGGTCACCACCTTTTACATAACCCCACTTCTCCACTACTTAACTGTCTCCATTTCCTACGAGATCAGGGTGCGCTCAATCATGACTTGTATAAATAGGTTTTCAACCTATTTCGACGGACACTCAAGTGTTATCAACACGAGTATCCATAAAACACCAAGAACTTATAGCTTACATTCCGCAAGCAAGTTCCACATTCCGATACAAGTCATAAACAGCCGCACCTTCAGAGTTAACCATTCTGATCTCAACACCTTCTTTACTTCCCTCCCTAAGATCAACCATTCTCTTTCATTTTGTGACCGAAGCAAGACTGGAATGGCCATTTCTTGGTTTAGACCAGGATTGTATAGATTGATCACTTGAATCTAAAGTACTCCCTTGCAGTGCATTTGTTTAGGGTTTAGATTCGTTTCTCGACGGCACACCCAAATTTACCATTTCCAGCAGAATCAGTTTTTACCCCGAAACAATAATATATTTACAAAGAAGATGGTTCGAGTCAAGCTTGTCTTGCGAAAAATCTCGAAATATGATTTAGGGATTAGATGTTCAAAGGTCCTTAACAATATTAGTTCTATGAATCAATTTGTGGATCAATTGAAAATTGCCCATGTAAATGATTGTATCACTTGGGAATGTTTTAAACATCACAAGAGAGAAACATGAACTTACTGAAATTTTTACTCAGGGTAGGTTGACGAACCAGTTCGCAAACCATAGATATCTGAGATATAGAAATACAGGAATGTTGGCGAACCAGTTCACAAACCTTAAGTTCAGTTGGGAAAAGTTCACGAACCCGGTTGGCGAACCGTGGTGAACAAATTTTTATAAGTTGGATAAATTGGCTAGCAGCTGGCGAACCCGGTTCACAAACCGTGGTTAATTGAGTTCGGTAGTCTAGTAGGGTTTATGAACTCAGTTCACGAACCATAGCATCCTGACTCGTGAACAAGCCTTATGTTTGGCAAACCGTTGTACCAACTGCCCCGACAATGTTTAACAGATGCTTAAAGAATTATTATTTTAATATGTTTATCATTGATAGAACTCTCTTAAACATTTCTAAGACTTTATTGATCACTTAAACACTTATGTGTGTGAATCATGATTAATTTCTTAGGTGTTTAAATGAACATCAAATAGATTTTAGTTCTTTGGCTAACTTGCCAAACCGAACAGTCATTATACACGGTTTAGTAATCGAACCTATGTGTATAGTCTTCTAATATAGTTTGAAGACCTAATTCGTTTGCTTGATTCTCATGTTATCTTAGCTTGAATTCTAAGCTAACCCTGGTCTTTGAAAACTATAGATAGAGCACCTCTGTCAACTGGGAAAATCAATCCCTAACACTTTGTTTCCTAGTTTATTATAGAGTCGCCCTTTATTGACCTTTTAGGTCTACGACTAAAATACTTCACTTGGGGATTCGTGAAGCCAGGACCGACTATTTTTACCTTCATAGGTCGTGTATCCTGATCTTGTTGTTCTATTACCGAGGTTTTCGTAATCTTTTTTAGGTAAGATAGATAGTAATCGCAAAGTTATCTTCGTCTCAGACTTTGTGATTCCTCAAGATAGATATCTAAAGACTGATCTTAGTTGATCTTTCGACGATTGTTCTTGAGAGGTGATTAAGAATCTAGGTTGGTCTTCGAGAGTCGTAAGTTCTGGATTTGTGAGGCTTGGTAGCTTGTCTACTGCAAACAGATTCTCACACCTTGATCTTTGATCTAAACGGAAATCAAATAGGCTTATCTGTTAGAGACAGATTGGTATCAAAAGTCTTCACTTCGGCTGAAGCAACTTTTAGACTATGAAGGACGTCAGCTAAGGGAATCAAGTGCATAGAACCTTGCGAAATTCAAGAGACGTAAGGAGCGCGACTGTAACTGAATCTCTTAGAGGGTGGATTAGGTCTCAACTACATTCCAGTCCAAAGTATGATAGCATGCTAGTGTCTGTAGCATCTTATTATAGTGTGGTGTACAATCTGGATGAGGTCCCGGGGTTTTTATGCTATTGTGGTTTCCTCGTTAACAAAGTTTCCGGTGTCTTGTATTTTCCTTTTTCGCATTATATTGTTTATCTTTATAATTGGATTTACACAGGTTTGTGCGTATTCAACCTAAGTAGATATGTCCGCTTAATTGTAATCGATTAGGAGATTAGTTTCTTGTATAATTCGTATCTTTAAAGATATATGGATAACAAGTTTAATCACTTGGAAGAATTCCGATTAAATTATTTGGATACGACTAGATTGATCTTGGATATTTATTTTTGAGATCGTCTAAGTACTCTACTTAACAATCAGGTTCACGAACCTTGTGTCTATATACATACTGATTGAGTAAAGGTTGAGATATTAACTCTATATACACATTTCAAGGATCATTAGGTTGGTATACCTGCAATTATATTAAGTTTTGTCTATACAGTTTGCCAAACGAAAAAGTTAGATGTATTTGGTATCCCCTGCGTTTTCACGTTTTCCGTCATTACTTTACGATAGAATTTTAAGACTATATATTTTTTTTTTGGAATGAATGAAGAAAGAACATGATAAAGATGTGTAGGTCTTGATTCAGTATCATAAGTTTTGAGGTTTAGGTCTGGATTCGGTATCATAAATTTTGAGTACTAAACTCTCTGACATCTGCACATTACTAGAAAACAATTGATTAGAAGTATAATTATCTTCCCATTCTCGTGGTTGTTCCCTTACATGCCCGTCATAAGGTTGTTGATGGTGGTTTTTAGTTCAGGGATAAAATTGTAAAACCCTGTATTTAATGCGCCGTTATTCTGCAAAGAGAATAAGCCATTCAAAAGTAATGAGTGTTCAGACCTGTTTACTTACATATCTATTGAGCAATTCAACATATTTATGAAATTTATCCAGAATGGTGCATGAAGCAACAATCCCCGATATTCTGTAAATTTTAACCTATTGCATTATTCACTAATGCATGACCTGCCTGGTATTTTCCTATGCTATGTTCCCCAGCTGAACTTTCAATGTTGGAATGACATGACGATTAATGTTCACTCGCAGCAGAGTAACACAAATCTCCCGAAGTGTCAATGTTGAAATCTGCATGAAAACACTCGCGTAGGCTACACCACTCTCTGATAAAGAGATCAGCGTGTTTACACATTTTTTAATTAAAAGTTAGCGCGATCAAACGCGTTTAAATTCCTTAAGGAAAATCTAGACTGTCCATATCAGTCTTAAAAAACGATCACGGCCACACGATTTGGCCACACAATTTAACAGGCCTAGTCTACTAATTATATTTAATTTATAATTTTATATAATTTAATTATAATATTTAATAATAAATATAATATAATTATTATATGGCGCCAATTAATTATATTTTTATAATTATATATGCTATTATTATTCAATTATATTTATATTTATTTATTATTTATTATATATTATATTATTTATTAATATATAATATAATTTAATTAATATATATTATTTAATATATTATATATATTAATTATATTTATTTATATTTATATTTATTAATTATTATATTTATTAATTATTAATATTAATTAATTATTTATTAATTTATCTATTTATTTATTATTAATATTATTAATTAATAATATTATAATAATTATTATATTTATTTTTATTATATTTATATATATATTATATATATAAATTATTATTATTATAATATTAAATTAATATTAATATATAATTAATATTATTATTAATAATATTATAATATATAATTATAATTATAATTAATTATAATAATAATTAATATTTATAATTTATATAATTAATTAATATTATATAATATAAATTATATTAATAATTATAAATATAATTAATTATTAATTATATTATAAATTAATTAATATAATTAATTAACAATAATATAATTGAATTTATAATATTATTAAATTATATATATTATATAATTATTTATTAATTAATTATATAATATAATATATTATTAATAAAATAAATATATTATATATTAATTATATAATTATATATAATAAAAATTAGATAATATTATATATTATATTAAATAATTAATATATATATATAAATATTAATTATTATTTATTTATATATATATATAGTATAATAATATTAATTTTATATAATTATTATAATTAATTAATTAATAATAATATATAATAATAATAATAAATTAATATATTATATAATATTAATATATATATAATTATAATAAATTATAATAATAAATAATAATGATTATAATATATAAATATATATATATTATAAATAATAAATATAATATAATTATTAATAAATATTAATTATATAATAATAAATAATATAACATAAATAATTAATAATTAATTAATAATTAAATTAATATTAAGATAATAATATTATAAATTAAATAGATAATAATATTAAATATAATAATATAATTAAATAATAATTAATAATATAAAAAATAGAATTATAAAATAAATAATAATTTAATATTAATATAATTATAATAAATAATATAATAATTAATTAATTATTATATTAATAATAATATATATTATATAATAATAATCATTTTTATATATTAATTTATTATTAATTTAATTATTTAATTAATTATAATTAATATAATAAATTAAATATTATAATATTATTAATTATTATTATAAATTATTATAATTAATTATATTAATAATTATTAATATAATTTATATTATATAATATTAATTAATTATATAAATTATAAATATTAATTATTATTATAATTAATTATAATTATAATTATATATTATAATATTATTAATAATTATATTATCTACTTCTAGCGGAACTAGGCGATCATCATGATGACCATCGACGGGCCCACTAACATCCCGACTGATCGGATTCCATCTAGTACACCCGCAACGTCTTTGAACGCTAACCCTAACATGGGTGATTGCGCTGTTGAAAGATGAGCTCAAATGAGCTAAGACCGACAAAAACGGTCTTAAAAAACATCACGACCGCCTAACTTAGATAGCCTAGTTAGACGGCTTAGATATTCCTTCGAATGATCAAGGAGGTGCTGACGCGTTCACCGACGACCCAGCTCCATACCTGGTTGATCAAACTACACATAGCAATCCAAGAGCTTGTCAAACCGTTTGCCCAAAGTAGGGCGATGGCGCACTCTTTAAACTCTAAATTAAGTCAGCGGCGTTATGCAACTACCGCAAATTTATCGTGTCCATCCATTAAAAATATCTTAAAGTGTGCTAATAATAATCTAATGGACTCAAAGTGTGCCACAGGAGCAAAGGTCTCGTCAAAGCCGATACCTTCAATCTGTGAGTGTCCCTGAACGACAAGTCTAGCTTTGTTTCTGACAATTGTGCCAAATTCCATCTGACTTGTTTTTGAATATCCATTTAGTACCAACAATATTGACATTAGAGGGACAAGGTACGAGTTCCCATACATCTTGTCTTTGGAATTGATTTAACTCTTCATGCATTGCATTCACCCAGAAGGGACCTTTAAGAGCTTCATCAATGTTTTTAGTTCTACTTGCGATAGATAACATCCAAAATTGAAAATATTTTGAAGTTGTCCTCTCGTTTTAGATGTAGAATCTTTAACTCCAATAATTCTGTTATTATAATGGTTCCTTTGAACCCATAGGTGCCATGGTGGAGCACGTTCACGTTCGACAGGTGAAAAGACGAGGGTACCCAAATATACCTCAATCTAAAACTTTTCCACCTATAAGTCCTTTCTCCGAAAGTGATTGTCTATGGACTGAGTCGAGATAATACAACTAATCGGTTCACACTTCGTGTGATCGTCTATGGATACGAGATCAAGACAATACAACAACAAGATAACTTGTGTGATTGACTATGGATACAAGATCGATACAATACAACAACGAAGTATATTTACTAGATAATAGGTTCAGACTTAACCAAACACAATAGGATTGCTATCAAGTAAATATGAATTAACGTTTATGTATTTTACTTCTAATTATAATAAATATAATTATAATTGCGGAAATAGAAATGTAAAAGACACAGCAAGATTTTGTTAACGAGGAAACCGCAAATGCAGAAAAACCCCGGGACCTTGTCCAGAATTGAATACTCTCAGGATTAAGCCATTATACAAAATCTAAACCAACTTCGTATAGTTGAGATCAAACAATTAAACCTATAGTTCACCTAGTTCCGTCTGTATCCATGCGCCTCCAACTTGTTAATAAGTCACACACTCGGAACAATTCCTTTGGTTCATATTCCAAACAGTAAAGGAACAACAAATCTGTTCGATAACAACTCTTTTCAATCAAGTGATATGAGTTCGACAAAAGTCTCTTCTGTTTATCCCAATAAACTCCTTTATCAGGTTCTTAGATCTATCCAATAACAACTACCAAAGTAATTGTCAAGATTTTGCAATCAATACTTTGAATCACAAAGAGTTGTATTGATGCCGATCTACTCAACTAATCAATCCAATCTATCACAAAGATAAATCGATTATAGTTGGATCCTTTTTACCCGAAACAAGTATTGTGCACACCAAAGATTATGAACCCAAATCAGAAATCTTCTTCGTCTTCAAATCTTCTTAGATCTTCAATAAACACTGCACACAATCAACTTGAATCTCTTGTGATCAATCACACATAGAACGGAGTATGTTAACAATGGATTATCACAAGACGTCTTTAGAACTACAAACAGTTTAAAGATCCCCGTCGAAACCTCGATCTAGTTTGAGTGAATCTTATATCAGAAGAGAAGATTCTCAAGCATAAACAAACTAGGTGCAATCAAAGTTCAACCACCGTTAGTCAATCAAATCAATCAAAAACTAATAATAAACTGCAATTATCTAGTTTCCCACCAATGGTACTAATAAAGCTTCTCAATCCTAAAGAAGACTTTAAACCGAGCGGACGTAAGAGATTTCTCCTAATTAGGGTACTTTCCTCTCCGATAGGCAGCTCCACCAGTAATAACACAACTGAGGTAGTTTTGCTGACTCTGAGGATTAGTTTGCTAGAAATGCAAACTTCAATATTTATAGACAATGAAGTTTGGACACCAAGGAATTTCAAAAACCGAATATTCTCAAAGATATGCAATAAACAAATAATCGGTTTTCATAACTCCTGGAAATGCACTGTCCAAATATTGACCGAAATCCCAATAGAAAAATCTATAATTAGTAAATGCACATTACTAATTATTATTTTCTAAAGATATGCATTTAATTGCAGGAAATTAAATAGCATATAAAAACTAAGAAACCTTAATTAAAAGATTCTCAATTTATTTCGATCCTGGGATTCTGCTTTAGCTATTAAGGAATATCTTTTGAACAATTAATGATAAGAGTTACTACACATGTTCAAAGTATGTCGGCATCTTTACTTTACAAGTCCTTTTTCATACTTATAATCTTGGAAACGATTTTCCACACTTCCAAACGAATTTAGAATTGGTTTATCTGACTTCCAAGAACTATGTGATTGATTATCCTATCAAATCACCAATCATGGGTTTCACGGTTCTACCAAAACAAGTTCGGTTCTACCTCCATGTGAGTACTGTGCATAGTTACGCTAGTTACCAAAACTCGATTAACTAGGTACTAGGATCGGTTCCCCACAAACTTATGGTAACTACCTGTATTTGGTGCACATGTCCATAGGATCGATTCCCCCAAAACTACAAACTTGTTGCACATGTTCATAAGATCGGTTCCCCCATCTACTAAAAACGTGTTGCACCTCTTACAAGGATCGATTCCCCTCTTGTAAATTTGTTGCACCTCTTATTAGGATAGGTTCCCCAATGGCTAGATAAAAGTTGCTATTTACAAGGCATCGATCATACCATCTTGAGTGATTACTTAAGATCGGTTTCACTAATAAAAGTCATACCAATACATAAGTCAGGCCTTGTGAATAGTTTTACCAAGATATATAAACAAGTTTATGAGCGGTTATACTAAACACACATATTGGTAATTCAAAATAGATTTGCAATGAATAACAATACCAATAAGCCTAGCGATTTCCCTTTCGATTCACAAAACAAGTTTATGAACTTACTTCCTTTAAACGAATGTAAAACATTGTTTCCTAGGATGAAGTCTTCACTTATACCCATACATAATCACAATAGCATTCATATGATCATGTCGATGTCTTATATACAAAGTTTAATGGTTAAGCAATAAACCTCGTATTGTATTCCTTAATACTATGTCAAACTAGAGTATCATACACAACTTCGCAGTTATGTTTTCAATATGCACGACTTGAAAGATACATTAGGGAATGAAACAGATCAAGTCAAATATTACTAACCTCAAGAGGAAGGATGATGTTGTCGTTGTAGCTCCATACTTCTTCATATTCTTCAAGTCTTCATGTAATACTTGTAAGTCTCATATCCTAATACTTTCAAGCTAACCTATACGAAATTGACTCTAGTATATAATCAAGCGACTCTTTAAATGAGTTTTGATTCACTAAAATATGACAACCAAACTTGACATACCAACGCTTGGTGGGTTCAACCGAGCTATGCTCTAACACTCGCTAAGGCTCAGACGGACATGGCTAAAACTCAGAAAGAGGTACTCACTTTCCTCAAGACGCTAATGGAGCGACTACCACAAGAGCCGCGTCAACCTATTGAGCCAATGAGGAGTACTTTTAACACTCCTGGCACAAGCGCTTCAACAGGGCGTGCCTTCATAGATGAGAAAGTTCGTGTTGCTCCTGAACTCTCACGAGAAAGGAATCATCCGTCAAACTTCATCACACATGAGGATCTGGAGCGTCTCCTCCAAAATCGAGGAAAAGAAAACACGGTGGACATGCACCAGCACCAACCTCTGTATCCTCCTGATGTGCAAAGAGTTCCTCTCCCAAGGGGATACTCCTCTCCTCAGTTTTCCCTCTATGATGGTACTGGTAACGCTCGTGAACACATTTCTCGTTTTATGGAATCCTTGGGAGAACACGAATACAATCATGTCCTCCGCCTGAAAGAATTTTCAAAGTCGCTTACCGGAAGAGCGTATACCTGGTACAACAACATCGCTCCAAACAGCATATCTAACTGGTATGAGATGGTCACCGCTTTCTATAAGAAGTATTTCTTCGTGTCCGAGCAAATCAATTTCTCAGACTTGGGAAGAATGTTTCAACGAAACAACGAGCATCCAAACGATTACGTCAAGAGATTCAGAATTCAAGCTTTGGATTGTCACAACCCAAATGTGACCGATCAACAGTTGGTGGAGTCATGCATTAATGGTATGGTTCCCATCTATCGTGCTTTACTGGAAAACCTGTGTTTCCAGATGTTCTATGAACTCCATGAAACTGCTAAGCGGTCGGCTACGACCGCACTAGCGCTGTTAGAAAGAACCAGGCCAGCCAGGGGTGAAGATGCACGCGAAACTCGAGGAAATAGGCGCCTCATCAACAAGCAATATAACACTGGTCCTTTTGTAAGCGTAGTAGGTGAAGGAGGGAAAAAGAAATCTCCAGCAGCGGAACAACAACCCAAGCGTGCAGCACCAGCGCAGACAACTCCATCACGGAAAGCTTCGGCTAAGACGCCTGTGCAACAACAAGAAACTAGAGATGCTGCTCCATATTTCCCATTTCCAATGGATGAAGTTATTGAACTCCTGGAAGCATGGATTCAAGATGACGCCATCAAGGTACCTCCTCTCCGACGTCCGCTAACTGAAGAAGAGATGGAAAATCCCAAATATTGTGGTTACCATAGGTTTTTCAACCACCCAACCAGTGACTGCAACAAATTGAAGAGCATTTTCAAAGAGAAGATGGATGCAGGAGAACTTCAATTAGGAAATGAAGGAGTTCACAGGGACCCTCTTCCTGTCAGGAGCTACATGATTTCTGGGGACTCCGTCCACAAAACTGTGTAGTCTATGATGGAGCATTTATGTGAAATTCTGTATTTCTCCAAGGTGCAGCGTCAAGACATGTTTGGGGCCCTCAACCATGTCGTATCAGGCAAGTGTCTGTTTCCAGTTAGGAAAACTGCTCCCAAACCCCAACCTTTCCTGGGGAGCGTAACTAACAAATGCAACTGGGGACTCCTAACCACCACTCACTTAAAAGATGTCGAGTTTGACAGCACACTGATTGATGCAGCATCTGATTTCAATATTGTCACTGTCAAGACTCTGAGAGATGCAAAGATTTCAAAGCAGGAAGTTGTTCACTGCCCAACTGTGATTAAAAGCGTAGAAGGAGAATCAAAAGATGCTTACGGATACATTAATCTTGAAATCAAGGTAGGAGATGCTCTAACACGCGGAAAGTTTCATATTGTTAAAGAATGCCCGAACAATGATATGATTCTAGGCCGTTCGTGGGTGCATGAAACCAAAGCAAGGCTAGGAGTATGTCCTTTACCAGTGTCTATACCTGAAAGGATTTCCAACAAGCCGTCCAACCCCGAAGATAATTTGTTGCTATATCAACATCTTGCCAATGTGACACAACTACCTGGAGAGAGCCCATCGATGTACATTCGAAGATTCCGAACCCAAGTAAGTCTTATTGAACAACCCTTTCTGCAATCAGTCACTCTTCCTTCCGTCAAGGGCCGGGGACTTGACCCGATCGTCAACCCAGCCGTCACTAGGAGATGTGAATAGGGTGCTGGGCCTTTCGAATGTTTCATTAAGAATTTAGAAGTTGTATCAATCAAAGAGAACGAGTCTGAGAGTCAAGTAGTTGTGCAACACTCAAACCCATTTCAAGTTGGAGATATGGTAGTGAAGGTGACCGCTCAGCCTGAATCGACTGCAGAAGGGGAAGACGAACCATACATGGTAGCGGATGTTATATTAGGCGGTTACTGCAAGCTCATCAATACCGACAAACTAGAAGGCGTGACAATTCACTCACGATGGCTCAAACCTTTCAATACCTAAAATGCTGTTCTACCTTTTCCTGCAGCGTTCTCTTTAAAATTTTCTCTAGCAATTTCCCTTTAAATGCAATATTTGTAATTCCTCCAAAATGATTGCACTGTTTGCATTCATAATTAGGGTTTCAATTTGTCAGTCAATCGAAGTATCGTTTCTTTTAAATAAATCTCTTTACTCCTGAATTATGAGACGGAGTCTCGAGCAAGCCTAAACTCCCATCATTCCCTATCAGTTCAAAACAAAAAAAAAAACTAAAAAGAAATATCTCATATCTTTCGAGAAGCACCGAAGAGGAGAAAGAAAAGGGGATGGAAATCGTTAGGCAATCAGTATGTGATTCTTAGGGCAAACTCCTTCTGTACCCTGAAGTGCAGCCTGCTTCAACGATGAAGCGGCCTCTCAATCACCACATCATTACGTGGACTGCGACATGCTATCGATCGGAGGTGGGTAGGTTCGTGTCAATCCTTAGTTCCCATCATTACATTCCCTACTTCGAGCTATTATTATTAGGGTTATAGGCAATTATCATAAAGACGGCGCCCGAGCATATAAAAGAATCACCACTTATATGTCGCACTCCCTTCGGACGCACAACCCGATGGAATGGGAGATTCTATTGTAGCCCTACTGGAGAGCGCCACAACTAGAGCCTCAAGATAACATAAATAAAGGAACCATCATTTAAATAAAACTCAGGCTTAGCCACCACTGAGTATAAGAAGAAAATGTCTACAAAATATGAAGAAGTGCTCATCTATCAAAAAAAAAAAAGAGGGTAACAAAAGGGAAATCTAATCATCGGCAAGATCAACAGTGCCCTCTCTAAAAGCCGCCATGATTTCCCTTTCGAACGCCGCTTCAACACCTCTCTCAGCAGCTGTTTTAATATATCTTCCGGGAGACGCTTCAACATCTTCCTTGGAAGCTGCTTCAACATCTTCTCCATATGCCGCTTCAATGTTCTCCCCAGCAACCGCTTCAGCGTTCTCTCCAGTAGTCGCTTCGATATCCTCTACAGAAGCTACTTCGACCTCTTCCTCGAAAACTGCACCGACATCCTTTTCATAAACTGCCCCAACATTCTTTTGAGGATGCTCCGGTTCATCCATATCAGAGTCAAGAATTATGATCCCGTTATGAATAGGGTAATCATACTTATTTTCTCCTGGAGATTTCTTTTTATGCTTAATCCTCTGCTGCTTCAATCGAGCCGTGAATCTTTCAGCCATGGCACTCAGGGGATAAGATTCTTCATCACGCTGAGACGCTTCATCACGTCGCCACTTCTCCTCCATACTAACTGAATCCATAAAAGCTTGAACACGCTCTCGAACGACGCATAAGTGCACAAGAGACATACCATGTATAGCACGACCAGCTTCATGAAACGGAGAATCTATTTTGGCCATCACCTCCTCAAATGTGTTAGCCCTGGGTTTGTCGACTTCAAAGATCCTCTCTGGAGAGGTTGAAGAATAATCATCACCGGCGGTTCCCATCATATACTGTAAAAATGCATTATGATTGTATCAACAACCTATGTGATATAAAAAAAATCAAATCAAATCACGTGAGAACATGACGCAATACCTGGAATGAACAAAAAAGCAGCTATGTGATGATCGGTGTAGAGAGAAAAACTCAAGCGCTTCCTTTATATTCCACAAACCAGCTGGATCCCGGGAAGAAAATGAGTCTCTGCCTGCCGTTGAATAAAGGCTTTAGATGCGGAATAACAATCAAATAGATACTTATCTACCTGAAGATAACTTGCGTATGCTAAAAAGAAACTTATCTTGCTCAAGAACCAAGCCAGCCTCTATCCTGGTAATGTACGCCGAACTTCTCTTGTGAATTTCTTCTTCTGTCACCATCTAGTGCTTACCCCGCAATAGTGTCACTATTGCGTACTAAGCAGGGGACTTAATGTTGATGGTGGTTTTTAGTTCAGGGCTAAAATTGTAAAACCCTGTATTTAATGCGCCGTTATTCTGCAAAGAGACTAAGCCATTCAAAAGTAATGAGTGTCCAGACCTCTTTACTTACATATGTATTGAGCAATTCAACATATTTATGAAATTTATCCAGAATGGTGCGTGAAGCAACAATCCAAGATATTCTGTAAATTTTAACCTATTGCATTATTCACTAATGCATGACCTGCCTGGTATTTTCCTATGCTATGTTCCCCAGCTGAACTTTCAATGTTGGCATGACATGACGATTAATTTTCACTCGCAGCAGAGTAGCACGAATCTCCCGAAGTGTCAATATTGAAATCTGCGTGAAAACACTCGCATAGGCTACACCACTCTCTGATAAAGAGATCAGTGTGTTTACACACTTTTTAATTAAAATCTAGACTGTCCATATCAGTCTTAAAAAACGATCACGGCCACACGATTTGGCCACACAATTTAACAAGCCTAGTCTACTTCTAGCGGAACTAGGCGATCATCATGATGACCATCGACGGGCCAACTAACATCCCGACCGATCGGATTCCATCTAGTACACCCGCAACGCCTTTGAACGCTAACCCTAACATGGGTGATTGCGCTATTGAAAGATGAGCTCAAACGAGCTAAGACCGGCAAAAAAGGTCTCAAAAAACATCACGACCGCCCAACTTAGCTAGCCTAGTTGGACGGCTTAGATATTCATTCGAATGATCAAGGAGGTGCTGACGCGTTCACCGCTGACCCATCTCCATACCTGGTTGATCGAACTACACATAGCAATCCAAGAGCATGTCAAACCGTTTGCCCAAAGTAGGGCGATGGCGCGCTCTTTAAACTCTAAATTATGTCAGCGGCGTTATGCAACTACCGCAAATTGATCGTGTCCATCCATCTTCACTAGCTTGGTCGAACAGCTTAGATCGAATTCTAGATGGACAACAGCGTGGCACTGTGATCACCGGCCACCTCTCTTCCATGAGGAGCGATCGGCCAAGCCACGGCTTGCTCATGTGGCCTCCGAACTATTACCAAAAAGAGGCTAGTCGCACTGTTTGCATAATCCAACGGCAGCCATCAACTGCCACAAATCATCTCAGCCACTCAACTTGGCTAGCCAATTTAACCGTCCCAGATCTAATCTTGACCGACCGGCCAACTCCTAGGATGCGCGCGTGGCTCCTACCAACTCCCTGAAAATGGTTGGTCATACTCCTTTTAAGACATTAAGATCCGCGACTAACTCAGACAATCTTTAAAACAACAATGCTTTATACGCATCAATTATAAACGATGCATCATAAATATTGATTTCACAAATAGTTTATTATTTGACCTAAAAGCACTATGTGCTGCTTTTAGCGGCGAGTCTCATGACTTGACCCACTTACTCGAGACATCAAACATGTCACAAACTGGGGGATGCTCACTGGGGTATTGGTCTGGCGGTTTACGGCGTGCAACGCGCCCATTACGAGAACGTGTTAGGAAAGAACGGACGGTTAATAGCAATGAGAGTAGTGGGTGAAAGTGTGACCAGTTTTCCCTCGTAATGGAAATGTGGTGATCACCACTTTTTACACAACCCCATTTCTCCACTGCTTAATCACCTCCACTTCCTAAGAGATCAAGGGGTGCTCGAACATGACTTGTATAAATATGATTTCAACCTATTTCGACAACACACAAGTATCCAGAAAACACCGTGAACTGATAGCTTACATTCTGCAAGCCAGTTCTACATTCTGATACAAGTCATAAAATAACCACACCTTCATAATTCAACATTCTGATCTCATTCTTCGCTTCCCTCCCTAAGATCAACCCTTCTCCTTCACTTTGTGACCGAATTGAATCTGGAACGGCCATTTTTTGGTTTAGGCCAGAGTCTTATAGATTGATCTCTCGAATCTAAAAGTACTCCCGTGCAGTGCATTTGTTTAGGGTTTGAATTCGTTTCTCATCAACACACCCAAATTTACCAAAAACAACAGAATCGGTTTTTACCCCAAAACAAAGTTTGTTGACATGTATGAGAATAACCAAAAGGTTCCATAGGATACTGATCATAGCCAAAAGACTAGTTTTGATTATACCCTTGGTATGGTTGGAAGTTGTCATAAGACTGTGATTTAAAACCATATTAATTACCACTATTGTATGCATGATCTTGTGCACCGTACATGTTATTCCCGTAAGGAAACATGATGACTCACAAGAGAAGATCTAAACACAAATCTAAAAATAAAATAAAAGTAATACTTACAACCTGCTTTCAGAATTTACCTCCCGCGTTCGACAAGAGTTCATAAAAATATCCTAAAATACAAAAACGTTATTTCGATCCCTTGTAAGGAACAAAAGGATTATGCTGCAATTGACGATTCACCTTTGTACATTTAACGTCCACCATCTTTGGTTCAGTAGGTTTTTCTTCTAAAGGAGCATGCTCCATGTCTTGCTAACTCAAAGCATCACGAACTTCACATTGCCACATGGTAAAATTGTTTTTACCATCAAATTTCACCACCTCAAACTTTAAATTTAACATCGATTTCGAACTCGGCATCTTCACCTTCAACTTCTGTTTATGATTGCAAACAAGATAATTCTAGAAGAAACTCTACAACTGGCTCTGATGCCAGTTTGTTGTGCTTAAATTTAGCTGCTTTCTAAACACCCTAAGATCTTCTCATATAAACAGGAAAAAAACACGTGGGATTTAAGCAAGAGCACAAACAATTATAGTGGTTCTCCACTGCAACAAAATAAAATTCTTATTGAAACTTAGAGAATAGACAATTGTTTCTTCTCACACCTCTCACAATTCAAATTTAGATACAATAATCAAAGGATTATCACCCCTATCTATAGGCCTAGGAATAATCAAGAATCTGCTTAGAAATAGGATCCTAAATAGAGAACTAATTCCTAATAGAACTTAGAAATCAAATTCCTAAAACAACATGAGGTCCTTATCATCCAAAAAGAAAACTTAAATTTCAAAGAATCAATTACGAAAATTTGATTAATAAAATCAACATAAAAACGTGAAATCTTACAAGCAATACCGCATAAAAAATAAGGAGAGAAGAGAGGGATAAAAGATTTTTAGGCATTGTTATGGGATTTAGTCGACCAAAAATAGAGTTTATAAGATGTAAACACTTGTAGTTTTAGCGCATCCAAATAAAGTAAGGAAATGAACAATTCAAAAGCAATAAATGATAGATCACCGACTAAATATCCAGACTTTTTTCCCGTGTGTTATAAGAATGGAACCCATATATGCCCATTACCAATCCAAATATTTGAGAGTTTGGATCTCCTCCATTGAATTTCCTGTCGGGATAATTTGCGGTTGAAAATTTCGGCAAATCTTGCAACGCGGTATGTCGCTTAATTATCTCCATCCAAAATTTGTAATGTTTCTTTTTTTACTCATTTTATTTACATAAATCTATAGATTAGTATATTTTTTATAAATCCCATATATTTCCACAAAAGATTTTCACAGAAAATATCATCGTTCTTAAAAAGCCCTCCAAAAATAACTAGGTACTTTTTTATTTTCTTACTGAGGATCTAACCAAGCCTATTTTATTTTATTTCAAAAATATTCTCTCCCGAAAAATGTATTCTTAGCCTTCATTATTTACAAATTGCGTCTCTGAAAAACCTATTTTTATTAGTTAATGCGTTATATATCTAAGGGTTTTGATTTTATTGAAAAGATGTAAAAGTATAATAACTCAAATCTCGACTAATGAGGATCAAGAGTTTCATTGACCAACCCACATAAGTTCAACGTGGAGCAAGAGATCAGACAGTTTTATAAAAAATTAACGGGGATAACTTGTTTTAAGCCTATCAAAAACAGGGGTTTCATTGACCAGCCAACAAAAAGGGAGGTTAGCGCAACTCTTAATGTGGAATAAGAGATGGATTGAAGTGTTTAGACGTTTTTCCAAAATAATTGTCCTAAGTTTTCTCCAACTCCATCATCTTCCTGTTTAACCTAGATTTACTCAGTTTTGGATCTTAGATTCACCGAGTAAATCCAGGAAATAGTAGTTTGTTGTTTTATTTTTTAATAAAAAGTATCGTGTTCTTGCAATATTTAGGTTTTATGTTTTAGATTTCTGTTTTTCTTGTTTAATTTCAATAAAATTTATCAATGGCTGCCATATGTTATTTTATTACGCTTACGATTTTTTATTGTCATTGGAGCTTTCTAATGAGATTCTACGATATAATCAATATATGGATTTGTTACAACATAGTTTTTCTTCAAATATTGTCTGTACAATCTCATCAATCCATACTAGTGGAAGGAAGAACAGAGAAAATATATTATGTTGGACGAAATATGATTTTATTATTTGTGTGGAAGATTATTCAGAATTTTCCGTTACAAAAATTCTAATACCAGACTGATTTTGATACAACTTCTTCTCTGATGGACGAGACAAAGGTAAGTGATTTGGAAATTAAATTTAAGAAAAATCTTAATCTTACAGACGTGATAATTGAGGAGTATCCAATAAATGGGCAACAAGGCGATTTGGGGAATGATCAAGTTATTCTTTGGAGCATCTTCTTTCTTACTTGTTAGTCTCTTCCATATTGTTTGGTTTGGAAGTGACTAAATACAACCCTCATCTTGACTAATTACAATCCTCACTTGAAAATAAATTATTGATTGACCCTGAATATCTTGAGTAAGGAAAACCTGCCTACTCTTTTAGCAGTTAATGGAAAACCAGATGACGATTCCCGGTCGCTCTTCTTTTAGTGGCAGTTAATAGAGTAACTTAATCTTCTTTCTTGTTTTAGGTTTTATGCTAGTAAGCAATCTGCGCCTCTGTAAGTTTGTATCAATTAATGTACTTCAAAATTAAAAGCATATAAAGTTTCAATCATGGAAAAGCAATCCCTTCCTTAAAACTTCAAACTAACTCTAGAAAACCGAAACCTCACCTAATTTGCTGTCATCTTAATTCTTGGTAATTTAGTTAATTTTCAAGTACATTATTTAGTCTTATTAGAATATGCTACAAAAGGTTTATGAGAAAACATTAATGTTATTCATTGTTGAATAGATCGTTTACATGAGATGGACGATGAATCCTAACTTCTCGAAACAAATTTTATACTTTTAGACTCATGTGTTTCATATCAAACATAAATAAATTGAATGATGTTTTAAGAGATAATTTATATAAATATGAGATGGAAAATCAGTATTAATAGAGGTGGGTATCAAACCAAAACGGAAAAAGAAAAGAAAACAAGAAGGAGGAAAGAAAACGAGAAGTCTGGGATGATGATAGAGGTGGGTATTAATTACCTATAACAAATTGGTTTAAAAAAAATTGATCTTTAAAAAAGGGTTGCATATAACTAAAATGTGGATTGTATTTAGTCACTGCCTTTGGTTTTATGTAATCTTAACAAATGTTAATCACATTGCATGCTTGTTGTGTCAATATGCAATGTATAATGATGAAACAAGAGGATGTATTTATGTAACACATCTTCTATGTAATCCTTCAAACCTCAATTTGAATGAGGTAGTCAGATAAATAAATTCTAGGGGCTCTTCAAAGCCCCTCCTTCCTTAAAATAAAATAAAAATAAAGATAAAGTTTAGATAAGATTGAAAACAAACTTTTGTCAATAAACGGCTAAAAAAGAACATACTTCGCTGAATTATTGGACTATCCTTATATTATCAAAAAAACCCAATGCGAAAAGATAGAAAGGATGATGGGCAGTAAATTTAGGAATACGGAATTCAGGAAGGTCACCAATGACTCAAATTCCGTTTGGTGACCAGAAATGGTTAGTTTTCATTTTGGCTTCCGCGCCTTAGAAAAGGAGAGATATTACCAATTATACGAAAATATTCTTCATTTGATGGTATTTTTTTGGGTTTTAGTATATATTTGGAAACAACAGAAAAAGAATCAATCCAATAAACTCCCTAAGAGAGCCTTTAGGTGTTTGGATTTCTAATAAAGATCAAATCAACTCGCTTCTGATTAATCATTTCCAACAAATAGGCACCTCCCAAAGTGAAAATTCTGATTTTGATCTAGCTAGAATAATAAAACCTTGCATCTCAGTAAAGGAAAACTCTTCTCTGATAGAAATCCCTACTAAAGAGGAAATTTGGCGAACTTTATCCAATATGAACCAGTGGGAAGCTCCGGGTCCGGACGGTTTCCAACTGGGGTTTTTCAAGGCTAATTGGAACATCCTCGGTCCGGATATAATTCTTTAAGTCCAAGACTTCTTTAAATCGGGTATCCTCAACAATGATTTCAACTTCTCATTCATAACACTTTGTTAGAGCACTGCTCGGTCGAACTCGCAAGCGTTGCTATCTCAAGCTTGTATGTCAATGTTAGTGATCAAAACTATAAGTCTTGATTTCTAGTCTACTTATAGTGATGTCTCGGACTGTTTTAGATTGTGTAGTTGAGCATTAGACTTCACGGCGTTCATCAATTGAAGACGAAGAACTACTAAGGTGATCTTGTGGAACTTCATCAACTAAAGGTATGTGGAGACTAAAACTCATCTATCACTTGGAAAGTCTATTTCTCCCCTATCTCCTATATTGAGACATAAGTCGTATTACTATATGGTTTTCGATTATGCACATTTGAAATTTCGAGCTGAGTTTAACTCGCTTACATATTTCTCGAAATATGTGTTGGTAAGCTTTAGCTTCAACCAAGTTCATCTTATATTCTTGACGAAAGTCAAAAGATGATCATGTGAAAATCGCCGAGTAACATCTTACATGGTTTGTGAGATACAATCATTTGGTGTAAACTTGGAATGTTTCGTTATGATTATTTCAATAACTAGAAAATTGCTTTGATGCTAATAGTTTGTGAAAACGGCTATTGTCATCCTCTAAGAAAGTTTCAATGATTGAAATAAGAGTTTAGAATACTTAACCAACATTGGATTATAAACATGTTGTGCACTCTTGCATATATGTGATACATGTCCGGGAACCATAGTATGCATACCCGTATGCGTACCTGTTGGTTTGAGAAGTCCGAGAACCTAAGTGCGCGTACCCGTACGCATACTGGTGTAGGTTTATGACCGGAATTTTCTACTGGGTTTGGAGGTATGCGTACCCGTTCGTATACTGGCGAAAACCAAACTTGGTCCGGCTATTCAAGTATGCGTACCCATTTGCATACTTGAGTGGTTAAAGTTCTAAAATCGGATGTGTCATGAAAAAATACATTTATATAATAAGGAATGCATTCTTTGCAAACCGTGGCTATAATGTTCATGAATTGATTCGAGTGAATCAAACCGATTTTGCTTCAATTGTGTTCTTGTATACTTCTATGAGAATATAGCAATTGAACAACTCTTTAAATAGTTTCATTTGAGTCATTTGAACTAGTTATTGTTAAGATGAATAAGGTTAATATGAGAGTGTTCATATAGCTAACCCCGGTTAATTACTGTTGAGCCAACATGGTGTACACGTTTAGGTACTGTTACATAAATCAAAATGAGAGTACATTTCATTTGTGTATAACAAGCTCAGTTCGATCAAACGGTTGAAATATATTAGATTGAATCTAATAAGGATTTCATCTAACGGTGAATATTGAATGCTTTGTTACCAAGGTAACTTAGATTGCAAACCCTGATTTGAAAACTATATAAAGGAGAACTCTAGCAACTGGGAAACCTAATCCCCACACCTTCTGTGTAATACTAGTTGCGACTAGAGTCGATTCTCCTTTAACCTTAGGTTTTTCACAAAACCTTGTAGGTTAACGACTTAAAGACTTCATTGGGATTGTGAAGCCAGACCCACCTATTTTCTCTGTAGTTGCATGTTCTGATCTTACTTTTACTATTGTGATTGAGTATTATCTTTGCTAAGATTTGCTTGAGATTTATCTCCGATAAGTAAGATTAAAAGTAGTCACAAACATCTTCGTCTCATCGTTTGTGATTCCACAATATGTTGTTTCGTTAATCAATTAAGATTATTGTGAGGTGATTGATATTTTTAGGCTGTTCTTCGGGAATATAAATCCGGTATATCAATTGGTTCCTGTTCACATTGATTTATCTAAAGACGGAACAAAACTCGTAGGTATTTCTGTGGGAGACAGATTTATCTATTCCAATAGACTTTTCTGTGTGAGACAGATTTGTTTACCAAGTATTCGACTTTGGGTCATAGCAACTCTTGGTTGTGGGTGAGATCAGCTAAGGGAATCAAGTGCGTAGAATCCTGCTGGGGTTCAGAGACGTAAGGAGCGCAAACGTACCTTGATCAGTGTGAGATTGATTAGGGCTCAACTACATTCCAGTCCGAAGTTCATTGGTAGTAGGCTAGTGTCTGTAGCGGCTTAATACAGGGTGGTGTTCAAAGCTGGACTAGGTCCCGGGGTTTTTCTGCATTTGCGGTTTCCTCGTTAACAAAACTTATGGTGTCTGTGTTATTTCTTTTCCGCATTATATTTTGTTATATAATTGAAATATCACAGGTTGTGCGTTGAATCGATCAATTGGGAAATCCAACCTTTGGTTGTTGATTGAAATTGATTGATCCTTGAACATTGGTCTTTGGTACCGTTCAAGTTATTTCTCTTATATTCAATCGGGCTCGCAAATTCCTATTTGTTGATTGCAGATTGAATTAAGAGATTGAGATATAAAACTCTTTGATATACTTTTCTCTAGATTGAGTCAGATTGTCTAGTTGATTCTCTTGAAAGTATATTGGAGTTTGTCTATTCAGATTGTCAAACGAAATATTGGGTGTGGTTGTTAGACCCCTTCTTTTTCACACTCATTCCGAAAATTTATACTCCGCAGACTCCGGGAGATTTTAGACCTATAAGCTTGAGCAATACAATATACAAACTAATCTAAAAAATTCTTGCCAACGGGCTAAAACCCATACTAAATAAGCTAATTTCTCCCAACCAATCGGCTTTTCTTCCTGGAAGACAAATCAGCGATGATATCATAATAGCCCATGAGCTTATCCATACACTGAAAACTTCCAAAGCAAGAAAAGGTCACCTAGCGCTAAAACTAGATCTATAAAAAGCGTTCGATAGGGTGGAGTGGAATTTCATAGAAAGGGTCCTCTATGCTTTTGGCTTTAACGAAAAGTGGATACATCTCATTATGCAATGTATATCAACAACCTCATTTTCGATCCATCTTAATGGTTCTCCAGGACCGCAATTCAACACCTCAAGAGGTTTAAGGCAGGGAGACCCTTTATCGCCATACCTATTTCTAATATGTATGGAGATTCTATCCAGACTCCTTGAAAAGACAATTAAAGAGAAAAAAATCTCAGGATTCCAAATCAACAAAAATGCCCAAACATTTCCCATTTATTCTTTGCAGATGACTGTTTCTTATTCATTAAAGCGGACCTTGGGGAAGCAAAAAGTTTACTAGAAATCTTACAGTTATTTGGAAAAATCACTGGGCAGATGGTAAATCTGCAAAAATCAAGCGTATACTTTAGCCCTCACATCCACCCGAAACATGCGAAAAATAATCGCAAAAATTCTAAAAGTCCCCTTGATGACTAAAAATGATAGATACCTTGTACCCCGCTCTTTTTTGATAAAAACCGAAAAGCCAATTTTACTCTCCTCCTTCAAAAATACTACTCCACCCTTCAAGGTTGGAAATCAAAACTTTTGTCTCAAGCAGGCAGAACTGTATTTATCAAATCTATTCTCCAAGCCTTCCCAACTTACCAAATGCAAGTTCTTGCTCTTCCAAAAGAAACTCTTGATCAAATGGATCGTATTAAGAGGAATTTCTGGTGGAATAAAGATGGAAAAAGAAGACAAGGAGGGTTTATAAAAGCTTGGACAAGCATTTGCAAACCCATTTCTCAAGGCGGTTTAGGAATCAAAAACCCACACCAATTCAATATTGCTCTTCTCACAAAACTAGCTAGCAGATTAGTTACTGAACAAGATCAACTATGGGTTCAACTTCTGAAAGCCAAATATTTCCCAAACTCACATGCTTTGGAAGGATCGAGAACTTCGAGCTTGTCCTGGATTTGGATTAGCATACAAAAAGGCTTAGAATTGATAAAAGGAAATTATGTCTGGAAAATAAAAAATGGAGAGTCGGTAAGGATATGGGAGGAAAGATGGATTCCTAATTCAGAGATTGTCCATCAAATCCCTAATTTACAAGACCCTCCTCCAAAAATGGTTCAAGAATTGATAACTGATCATAACAGTTGGGATCAAGAAAAGTTAAATAAATTCTTCTGCCAAGAGGATAGGAAAAAAATTCAAGCTATACTTCCAAGAAGACAAGAACAAGACATCATCAGATAGAGGCATCACCATTCAGGAAGATTTTCGGTTAAGAATATTTATAATTTTCTAGCTAAGCAAGATCAAGATAATACCAGCTAATTAGTTTTCCCATGGGTAAAGATTTGGAAAATTCCAGCCATTCCAAGAATAAGACTCTTCATATGGAAATTCACGCAAAGAGTTCTCCCAAACCTCCTCCAGATTAGGAGCACACAACCGAGAGATTGAGACTCAATGTGAACTGTGTAATAATCAAGCCCAAGAGACGGAACAACATTTATTTAGAGAATGCCCGTTCGCAAAAGCAATTTGGTTTGGTCTTTCCTTCGGAAACATAATCTCAAGCTACAGTATAGACCCAATTATATCTTGGGTTAAATGGTGGATCACGGAACCAGATTTGTATTGTTTTACGGGTAAAATCTCCACCATTCTTTGGTTCATCTGGAAATATAGATGTTCGGTGATTTTTGAGAAAATAAAACCAGATCCGTCTGAGCTAATAGATCAGATCAATAGATTCTTAAATTCTACCCCATCAACAAACTTTCGGCAGACTTTATCTCCTCAAAAAATTCTACTAAACAGTCAAACCTGGTCTAAACTAAACACAGACTGGATTATTTTTATTGACGCCTCTTTCAAGAAAGAAGATTTGACGATGGGATATGCTTTCATCCTATACTCGGTGGACCATGAAATATTCATTCAATTATCAGCATGATCGGATTGGGTTGCGTCGGCTCTTCAAGCGGAGTCAAAATCCTTATTAAAAGGAGTTACTTGGTTAAAAGAAAATATATTGTCAAGCGTCTCAATTGTCACTGACTGCAAAGATCTGGCAGACATCATCAATAAGGTAAGCAAAGATTGTTCTTGGGAAGCTGAAAACACTTTACAGGAGCCGAGAAAATTTTGAGTGATCTCCCTCAAGTTCAGGTAAAATATATTCCTAGAAGGTATAATTCTGTTGCAGACTACATCGCCAAGGAAGCAAGGATTAAAAACCTTCAGCACATGTCAACTCGGTTAAATCAAAAAATCCAAAAAACTAGCATCCTTTCTAAGAGCATCTCCAATAGTGGGTGCTAAAAATCCCATGTGGCATTTTTATTTAGATCCTTATTTAGAAGGTTTTATATATGTTGTAAAAATAATAGTGTTTTGTTCATAAACCATCTCCAATAGTGTGAGGTCTTATTTTAAGGAATTTTTTTTTTTGGATAAATAATGAAGTGATATTTTTTTTCCTATTGGTTTAGAAAATTTTATTTAGAGATAATAATCAAAAAAAATGTTAAAAAGATGACTTGGAGGTCATCCAGAAGGTCTGGATAAGACTTTCTCAAAGACCTTCATATTTATTTTGGAACCCCTCCTACTATTTAGGACTTGCTGTTGGAGATGGATTTAACTTAAATGAGGGTCTAAAATCCTATGTGTCATAATAAAATAAAATTATCACCTTCTATTGGAGATGCTCTAATGTTTTTGATAAATCTGAATTTGTAAATCTTTTGTACTATATTTGCTAGTTATTGAAAGTAACCTTTCCCATCAAAAAAAATATATATTTGGAAATTTTAAACAAATATAAGAGGTAATTTAATCAATTAAAATACCAAAAATCATACTGTATTAATTACTCCAGAACGCATTCAAGGAAAGGGATTTTTGTCCGAAAATGGGAGGATTATTAGGGATGGTAAAGGATTTTTTTTTTTTTTTTAAAGCATTGATGGTAGAGGATTCTAAAATCATCCACAAAATCTGACCAATTATTAATTATGGATACCTTTGATATCTGGTCTATATAAATTAGCGTTTTGTAGGTAGATTCTTTTCATATCAAAGTTTCGAGGAGAAAAAAACATCGTTCTAAAGTGATCAGAAAACTTCATTTTTTTTTAAACAATGGGAGGTGGTATGAAGAGTACCTTGAGAATGATAGGAATAGTGTTGTTGATAGTGGGAATGTGTTTAGGGCGAATTTCAGCATCTCGTGAATCAGAAATCGCTTGTTTTAATAAATGTTATTTTGACTGTGACTATCCAAACCCTAGTGATCCAGATCTTGCTTCAGCATGTATTGATAAGTGTGATGCTTTATGTGAAAAATCACCAGCGAACAGCCACCGCAAGAGCCTTGCAAGTATACAATCTCTTCTAAGAAAATTGTGTTGATATTTTTGCTCTGGTGTTTTGTTTATTCAAAATTGATTTATTGATGATTGTTTAGATGCCCACAAGTCTCTTATTCCTATTATCACTGTATTAGGGTGACATCTCCAGAATATCGATTTCTCTATGCAACTCTTCCTTGGATGTCTAGAACATGATTTATAATGGTACCGCAATATATTTTGATTTTGTAGGCTAAGATAAACTGAAGGGAGGAGGTGGAGCTTCACGGCCCATACTGCTTGCCACATATATCAAAGGACCGAGTGAAGAGATACTTTTTCTATTAGAGAAATCTTTAATTTCCAGAATATGTAAGCTTTATATCGTGGTTGGTAAGCCATAGCTTACTTAGGATGATTGCAACTTAGGATGCTGTAGTTACTTGCAAAAAGCATTCAATGTCTTCAAAAAGTAAGCAACAGCAGAAGTTCATACGAGCTGAGCATTACATCCAATCTCAGATATCTATTCGGTGATCTATCATTTATTGCTTTTGAATTGTTCATTTCCTTGCTTTATTTTGTGCTGTCACAAATTTGCCACTAGAGGTCTTTGCTTCGCCCCTGCTTTTAGACTGTTTCAGGAAATGATGGTGTAGTAGGATGGATAGATTCCGTTGGAGCTCACATTATTTGTTCAGATTATTTTTACGGTCGATGTTAATTGAGGTTGACGTGATGAAGTAACTGGAAGCTATGGTAAATTCCTTCATAATTGTCATGGCAAAAGAATTGTAGATAACACAACATGTAACATATAAACAAGGAATTAACTCTGATACCAATATACTGGTATACATGAACTTTGTAACAAAATGTTTGTAATATTTATATAACACAACTTGCAAAAAGAATTTGAACCTTAAATGTGTAACAAAATCCTGCAAACCTGGTATACAAATCCTAATGTTCTGTGATCTTTCTCTTTTATCTTTCATGAATGAATATAATAAACACAACAAGTGAACTTGATCATCTAGGTTAAGACTTGAAACTAACGGAATTCGTCGTGATACTCATAGTCCTCTTCATCGTTAAATATAGAACTATAAAACACGTAAGGGTTATCAATCATTTCAGCCAACGATAGTCGACCATCTTTATCAGAATCAGCCTGCAAAATTAGACATTTCATTAGATGAAGTTCCCATGTTGGAAACATAAGAACGCTCAACAACCTATATTTTATTGTATCTCTAATGATTCTATTTGATCCCAGTAATCTCTCACTGTTAATATTTAAGTGTTTTTATGTCATTTTCAGTAAATCAAACAAGCATTCTCACCACTAGTTCAAACAAGCGTTCTCACCACTTGTAATTATACCATGCAACTAGTATCTGCAAATGTTCTAGTGAAAAGAAAACACTTATCCAAATCAACTGTTACCTGTGAAATGGTGTAATCAGCTTGCTGTTTGGCATAGTAACGCTCTGATGGATGAAGTTTGCCAATTATTGGCAACAGTTCTTTGTCTGACAAAAATCTGAAAACAAAAAGAAGGTGAAGGCCAGCTTCATTAATAAATTAACAACAAAATACACTTGGGTCTTAGGTGACAAGAGATATAAGTTAGGTTGGTTAGTACCCATCGCCATCTAGGTCAATCTTCTGAAACAAAACCCTGGCAGGTGCTTGCATTGAATCATCAGAGTCTGAGTGATGTGTAGCGTTATGACCTTCTTCATCATAGTTCCGCACCAAGTCAAACATCCCATGAAAAAATTCTTTAAAGTTAAGCTTCCCATCTTTGTCGGTGTCTCTCTCCCTGCGAAGCAAAGCCCAACAATTTTGTCATGCACAGAAAGAATCGAAAAAACAGAAGAAACTTCTCCTTTGTTCTACTTTCTTTCTAGATGATAATGGAAAACATATTTATATATACAAGGGAAGGGAAACTATGAGAGAAATAGGAAAAAATGCTGCATTTATACAGATCAAAGCTTTTGAAGGATCTGTTTTTACCTTACTTCCTCCTTGCACAACCACTCAATTAGCTTAGGGTTACTGCTGTCGGCCGGATGCAGAAAGCTAGTGACACAAGGTGAGGTTAAATCAGGATACTATTTTAAGAAATTAAGAGTAGAAAAGTATCAAAGCAAGTTGAAGCGTACTCATTAAATTCTGTCCGATTAAGTAAACCATCCCCATCGGCATCGGAAGCATTGAAATGCTCTTCTCTCCACCAACCCATATCATACCCAAATGAATTGTTATCTGATGCATAACAAAGATTAATTGTCAACAGAAGGTAATCTACAGTTAAGGCAGTATATCCTACCAGAAAACATATAATGATAGGATATGAATACTAGAATTTCCCAAGGCACCTAATGACTAAGTTGTGAAACACAGATCACAGAAGAAACGTCTCCAGGCTGAACCAATTGCAGTTTATAAATACACCTATTGTGAACTTTATACTCAAACATTAGGCTTCTATAAACGAGGGGATGCAACATGCAACCAAAGTCTATGTATGATGCTACCATATAACAGCATGAAACAAAATTTGGCCTTTCCATCATGGCCGACAAAACAGCATGAAACAAGTTCTGTCCTTCTCATGTTGTGCTACCAAAACAGCATGAAACAAGGTAAGGCCTTTCCATCATTGTGCTACCAGAACAGCATGATAATAGCTTAACCTCATATAAAAACAATGATGCCCTGAATAACTACATTAGACCTAAAAAATCTTTTTACTTGATGGACCAGATATGAACCTTAAAGTTCCATTGAGAACTGAGCAAACAAACCATGTGTTGCAGGCATTGACACTACCAGCAAAGCAAAAGCAGATTAAAAAAACTCAAGCAGATATCAAGTAACTCCCAAATTGGAACGACTAATTTACATAACCCTCACTCCAACTGTGCCCAAGTTTGACTAGATTTTGTATCCATGACTAATGACCGAAACCCTAGTTCAAATTCTCACAATCAAGAACCCATAATCCAAAACCCAAAATCAAGTTTTAAAATTTGACTAATTCAAGCAGTATCAAAAACAATTCAATCACAAATTAAAACACACAGGAACAAAAGAGAGAAAAAACCCCTAACCTGCATTACGAACCCAAGTAGGAGCTTCATACTCAGCAAAAGAAACAAACCCATCACGATTCTTATCATGCAGTTCCAAATCTCTATCAGTACGATGCATAACCTCCTCATGTGCTTGATTCAAATTCCAATCAGTCAATTCAGATTCAGTAATAAACCCATCCGCAGGACTAACATCAATCTTAGGAAATAAACTTAAGATTCTATTAGTAACATTAAATCGATCTTCATCATTCACATAATCTTCAGCATTCATAAAGTCTTCCCATTCAGGTTGCCCTTCAGCTGCTTGTGCTGCTGCATGATGCTGATCATGATGTTGATCATGCCCATCATGAGGATGGTCCTCATCATGATGAACAACAAAGTCTTTATGATTATGTTCAAAATACTGCCTTTCCCATTCTCTATCTTCACGACGACGCTCAATATCAGCTATAATTGGATCAAACGGAACAGGTTCATGATGTTTATCTGAGAACTTGAAAGTTGATCGGAGTTTAAGACGACGGTGATGATTGTTTGAGTGTTTTTTCGGTGAATGTGAAATTAAAAAAAGTAGTAATAAAGCTACTGAAATGTAGATTATTACTGAAACTTTACCCATTCATTCAAAAATCTCGAAGGGGTTTGACGAATTTTGGACTGAAAATCAGCTGAGAAAGATTAGGGTTTATAAATAGGTTTTCATTCAGACTTTCCTAAAATTGAAGAGGAAGTGGAGAAGAGATCTGAATCTGAATTGGTTCTTTACTTCTTCTCAGTTATGTTCTTCGGATAATTACTATAAGGACCTGAAGATAAGGAGGAAATTGCTGTAGTATTTTGTTCTCACTCTGAGGGTTTTTTAGTCATTTAAGAGGAGAATGTTTTGTTTGACTTTTAGCTTTGTTTAGCACTGTAGAACTCTTAATTGTATTTGACTTTCCTTAAATTAAGTTGTTATTTAGGAAAATGTTTGAAAATGTGAAGGGGTTGGTTGAATAAGACGTTTCGTAAGGTAATGTTTATTGGGATTATAAAAGTGATTGTCTTTTGGTCTTGTTCTTAAAACTGTGAATAGAATCAGTCTAAGCCAAAATGTTGATGAAATCTTATGAATTAGTTTAGTAGTTTAAGTTATAATCTTGGTGTACGTAGTGGTCAGAGACTCCTAGACCTGGTTCCGACGACCACTGCTCATTTTTGTTAAACATGATTAGTTAATTGTTAGAATCAGTCTAAAACATATTTTAATCTCATAAGGATTATGGAATCATGATAACAATTGTTTGTTTTCATCTTTTTCTCGGATACGAAAAATATAGATCTTCATTGGTGCCGACTAAGGATGCATCATAATAATGGTTCTGATCTTGAAATTTTCTGAAAATCATAATTCTGATGCATAATAATCTTTTTTTGAGGAGAAAAATGAATTTTGAAATCAAAATTGCATTATCATATGATAAACTTGATCCAAAATCTTGCTTAAAAGCGTAATTTCTGTTTATATGCGTTGAATATCTTAATCTGCATCTAAATCATGCTCAAATAGACCATATAACCATGATTACTTCATGCTTTAGCTTAATCTACATGCAATTTCTTTAAATCGATCGATATCTCAACATATCTAAAGTTCAGGTCGATTTTATATCCGAAATAGAGCATGATCATCTTGATTTATGGTAAAATCGCATAGATCTATAATTTTAGCATGTGATTAGACAAGTTTTAAACGTTATCTGCTATCGTCAATCATCTTTCTTGCTAATTTCATCAATATCTAGATCTAGCTATCTTGAATATATAATCATCTCAAATGCTAGTATTATCATCATAGAAATTTGATGTTTAATGTTATTTGGATCTTATCTTATGCAGATTGAATGATCTGAAGTTGATTTAGAGTTAATTGATGCAATGTTAGATCGATTATAGATCTTTAAAATGTGTAGTACAAAGAAGTTACGTTGAATAACTATTGACCGACTTATATCGTTATAAAAATATTTCTAAAAGTTTCCAAATCTGGTCGAAAAACGGAAATATTATCATTACTTTGCAAAAATTAAAACATTTTAAATGCATGATCCAACACTGAGAAACTACATCTTTCAGAGGATTTTTCTGTTTTGGGCGGAAAAAGACGATTCGAGATATGAAAGATCCAATGAATCGCACAGTCATACTAACTCATGTGTGGTTTGTTATCTTGTGTAGTACAAGGAAAATAGCATCGCAACTACGAAGAAGAGACTTACCACCTCGACCTGGAGTAATATATTAGTCCATGTCAAACAGCTGCACCAACTTCCTTAGAGGTAACGACTCCAGTCATACGAAACTCTCCTCCAGGTCGAGTGACTTCTCCAGCTCGAGCTCGACCTGAGGTAACAACTCCAAGTGGTGACGTGCCGACCACACCATCAACTGTACTAGGCCTAGAAGACCAGCCAGTAGATGTATTGGTGGGTACAATTGTCACTCCAAAAGAGAGAGGAAGGTTACTTCGAGCTCCACCTACATATGAAAAAGCGGGGGTCTAACAACCACACTCAATATTTCGTTAGGAAATCTGTATGGACTAACTTCGATGTAATTCCGAGAGAATCAACTAGACAGTCAGACTCAATCAAGGAAATATATCCAAGAGTTATATCTCTGTTTCTCAAAGTAATCAGCAAATCAAACAGATAGAATCCATGAGCCTGATTATTATGAGAAATAACTTGAACGGTACCAAAGACCAATGTTCAAGTGTCAATCAATTTCAATCAACAACCAAAGGTTGGATTTACCAATTGATTGAACTACGCATAACCTGTGATATTTCAATTATATAAACAAATATAATGCGGAGAAGAAATAACACAGACACCATAAGTTTTGTTAATGAGGAAATCGCAAATGCAGAAAACCCCCGAGAACTAGTCCAGATTTGAACACCACACTCTATTAAGCCGTTACAGACACTAGACTACTACAAGTTAACTTCGGACTGGAATGTAGTTGAGCTCTAACCAAGTCTCACACCGATTAAGGTACAGTCGCGTTCCTTACGATTTTGAATCCCAGCAGGACTCTACACACTTGATTCCCTTAGCTGATCTCACCCACAACTAAGAGTTGCTACGACCCAAAGTCGAAGACTTTATAAACAAATTTGTCTCCTTCAGAAAAGTCTATTCTGATAGATAAATCTGTCTCCCACTGTTGATACATGAAAATAACCAACCTAAAAGAGAGGTAGCCTCCTAATCTATTAAGGGTTCCCCTTTAAGGGATAAGGGAACTAGGCCTAACCCATAGGATAATGGGTGAGCCTAGCCCCAGAAAAGGGATTCTTAAGTTAGTTGGTCAATTAAAAGGGAAAAGCATTTTCTCTTAAACCCCTAATACCTTGGATAAAAGGAAATGACAATATTGTAATATATTAATCTTATGGGCACTTATCCATAAGTGGGGGAAAGGAAAGATTATTATTATTATAAAAGAAAGGGCACAATTAATCCATAAGTGGGGGAAAGGAAGCATACTTAGAAGACACAATTAATCCACCCTTATCTCTCATAAACCTCTCTATACCTTGGGAGTACTTTCTGTGATTAGGGCTAGTTCCTCCTTCCCACGTTTTACCCTATCAACATTGCGACCACAGTGGGAAGTTCTTAGCCTCTTTTCCAGCATGATACTCCCAAGTGCGAGCCAGGAAATACCAGCGGGCGGAGCACTCCCGAACTTGGACAATGTTACTATGAAAGATTTGCATGGAGAAAGAGATGAAGAGATACGGATCCGAGTAGTGGTCACCACACCTATTATGCAAGGCGCATGAGCATCTCAAAAGAAAGGGGAGACGTCAAAGGGAAAGACCATTACTGAGACTAACGAACAAGACGTGTCTGAGATGTAAAAGGAGTTAGACGCGTCTATCAAAAGGCAACAGGATTATTTGGGATCATGAAGCGGGCGAGAAAGCAGAATGCAACAACTCCTAGAATGGTTAGCGCGAAAAAACATTGTTCAAGGGATAACGGAAGACGCAATTGCAAAATACCTTGAGACAAACTACCGAGTAACGAAGCACGACGCCTACGACTCGCTAGAACCGCCATACTCCACGGAGGTTGCCGATTACCTGTACCCTGAAGATTATACATCTCTGAAATTCAAAACTTACGGAGGAAAAGGAAATGCGCGAGAACATGTGATCCGTTTCATATCAGCAATGAACGCCTACACTCAGGATGAAAGCCTTTGTATGCGATAATTTCCAAAGTCACTGACGAACAACGCCTTTACCTGGTATGACAACTTAAAACCCGGAAGTATCAACTCATGGTCCGCTATGGTACAACTCTTCTTGAATATTTTGTATTCCGCTCAGAGGAGAGTCACAGCAATAGATTTGGGAAGGTGTACCCAAAGGGTAGAAGAGGAGATAGGAAAATATATTACTCTCTTCCGAGATTTCACGTTGGAATACCATGAGGATATCCGGAGGAACCCCTAGTGGAAATTTGCATCAGGGGAATGAACACTGTTTTCAGGTTAAATTTGAAAATTTTCAAGTTTCAAACCTTTGTGGAAGTCGAAGAGGCTGCGGCCCGGATATCAGATTGTGCTGATGCTATGCACTTAGGAGGAGTCGGGCATGCCTGGAAGCAACACTCTGTTAACGCTGCATCCGCACCTACCTTTAATGATCAATTACAAACAAATGAGAGAGAAAAGGGTGGAACCACCTTTGGCTCTTACTGAGAGTAGTCCGGAAGAAGAGGAGGAAGAACAGATGAGGGATGGTCTAATCCTCCAACCCCTTTACCATGTAATAAAGAACAGATAGTAGGGCTCCTGGAGCAATGGATAACAAACAAAAAGAAGAATCTTTACCACCAGTGTCCGTAGAGCCTACTGCAGCAGATAAAGTGCACGAACGATATTGCCACTATCACAGAAGAGCACATCATCCTCCGCTACATCGTCCAAAGAAAGCGAGCTAGAAGCGAGTTGGAAATAGGGGACCAAAACATCAATAATGATCCGCTCCATCAACACCAGGTCATGATGATTTCACTCGACCCAACTGATGGTAAAGCCTGGAGGCCTTGGGAAGATACAGAAGGAGAAGAAGCGTGTGAAACATCCGAGACAGCGGTCTTTCCAAATACAAATGGAGTCACCAGTAAGTTCTCTCAAACTATTCTAGCCTAACAGTTCTTCGACTCTTTGGGTTTCAGCGAAAATCAGATTCGCGAAGCATCCAAAGCTATAGCCGCAATTGCGTCAGGAAAACCATACGATCCGGTGCCTAAGGGAGCCATTATTTTTATGGATGAGGACATAATCTACCCGGGGGGAGCACCTCCGCCCCTTATACCTAACATCCTTCATTAATAAACAGCCGCTCAAGCGAGCTTTCGTAGACGGCGGAGCTTCACTTAACTTAATTTTATTACATACATTGGAGTTGTTGGGAGTACCACAATCGACGATAAAAATGCGCGCAACAACCGTAAGAGGATTCGAAGGACAGACTCAGACGGCAATCGGGATAGTGCATTTGGTAATGAAAATCGGGTCTATCAGAGCGCTCACCCCTTTCTGCTTCCTTGAGGACGACACCACTTTCCACGTGGTACTCGAAAGAGGATGGATCTTAAACCATAAGGTGGTGGCATCCACGTATAATCAATATGTCAAAACCAATATTGGAGGAAAGCAGTACCGGATCCCATCCACGAGCAACCCATTCGTACCATAAGAAGCCTATATGGCCGATGCGGTCTTTTATACACAACCCATCTTAGACCAAGAAGAGCAGCCGGAACACTTAACACCGCTTCCGAAGTGGGAAGTGAAAATGCGGGGGTATAACAACCACACCCAACAATTCATTTGGCAATCTGAGAGGACTTACTCTAATATACTTTCTAGAGAATCAACTAGACAGTCAGACTCAATCTAGAGAAAAGTATATACAAGAGTTTATATCTCTAACTCTTAATTCAATCTACAATCAGCAAATAGAAATTTGCGAGACCGATTGGATATAAGAGAAGTAACTTGAACGGTACCAAAGACCAATGTTCAAGGATCAATCAATTTTAATCAACAACCAAAGGTTGGATTTCCTAATTGATCGATACAACGCACAACCTGTGATATTTCAATTATATAACAAAATATAATGCGGAAAAGAAATAACACAGACACCATAATTTTGTTAACGAGGAAAATCACAAATGCAGAAAACCCCCGGGACCTCGTCAAGCTTTGAACACCACACTGTATTAAGACGCTACAGACACTAGCCTACTACCAATGAACTTCGTACTAGACTTTAGTTGAACCCTAATCAATCTCACACTGATTCAAGGTACAGTTGCGTTCCTTATGTCTCTGATCCCAGCAGGATACTACTCACTTGATTCCCTTAGCTGATCTCACCCATAACCAAGAGTTACTACGACCCAAAGTCGAAGACTTGATAAACAAATCTGTCTCACACAGAAAAGTCTATTGGAATAGATAAATCTGTCTCCCACAGAAATACCCATGAGTTTTTGTTTCGTCTTTTGATAAATCAAGGTGAACAGGAACCAATTGATAAACCGGTCTTATATTCCCGAAGAACAGCCTAGTATTATCAATCACCTCACAATAATCTTAATCGACTAGCGAAACAATATATTGTGGAATCACAAACGATGAGACGAAGTTGTTTGTGATTACTTTTCTATCTTGCCTATCGGAGATATTAATCTCAAGACAATTATTACAATCGTACTTAACACGATAGAAACAGCAAGATCGGATCACGCAACTACAGAGAAAATAGTTGGGTCTGGCTTAACAATCCCAATGAAGTCTTCAAGTCGTTAACCTACAGGGTCTCGAGAGAAACCTAAGGTTAAAGGAGAATCGACTCTAGTTTATGCAACTAGTAACACACAGAAGTGTGGGGATTAGGTTTCCCAGTTGCTAGAGTTCTCCTTTATATAGTTTTCAAATCAGGGTTTGCAATCTAAGTTACCTTGGTAACAAAGCATTCAATATTCACCGTTAAATGAAAAACCTGATTCAACCAAGCTAATATCTTTCAACTGTTAGATCGAACTTAGCTTGTTACACACAAATGAAATGTACCCTCATTTAGGTTTATGTAACTGTACCTAAACGTGTACACCATGTTGACTCAATAATAGTTAACCGAAGTTAGCCATATGATAACTCTCATATCAAACTTGTTCATTTTAACCATAACTAGTTCAAATGACTCAAATGAAACTAGTTAAAGAGTTGTTCAATTGTTATATTCTCATAGAAGTATACAAGAACACAATTGAAGCAAAATCGGTTTGATTCACTCGAATCAATTCATGAACATTATAGCCATGGTTTGCAAAGATTGCATCCTTATTATATAAATGTTTAAGTTCATGTACACAACCGATTTTAGAACTTTAACCTTCAAGTATGCAAATGGGTACGCATACTTGATATACCCAGACCAAGATTGGGTTTCGCCAGTACGCAAACGGGTACGCGTACTTCCAATACCAGCAGAAATATTCGGACATGAACCTTACGCCAGTACGCGAACGGGTGCGCATACTTAGGTTCCCGTATTTCTCAAGCCAACAGGTACGCGTACGGGTACGCATACTATGGTTCCCAGACATGGATTACATATGTGCAAGAGTACACAACATGTCATATCCAATAATGGTAAGTGTTCTAAACTCTTATTTCAATCATTGAAACTTTCTTAGAGGATGACAATAGACGTTTTCACACACTATTAGCATCAAAGCAATTTTCAAGTGAAATAATCATAACGAAACATTCTAAGTCTACACCAAATGATTGTATCACACAAACCATGTAAGATGTTACTCGGCAATTTTCACATGATCATCTTTTGACTTATGTCAAAAATATAAGATGAACTTGGTCGAAGCGAAAGCTTTGTCAACACATATTCCGAGAAATATGTAAGCGAGTTAAACTCAACTCGAAATCTCAAATGTGTATAATAGAAAACTATATCTTAATACGACTTATGTCTCAATATAGGAGATAGAGTAGAAATAGACTTTCCAAGTGATAGATGAGTTTCAGTCTCCACATACCTTTTGTTGATTAAGTTCCACAAGCTCTCCTTAGTAGTTCTTCGTCTTCAAATAATGAACGCAGTGAAGTCTAAGGCTCAACTACACAATCTATGTCCTAGTCCGAGACATCTATAAGTAGACTAGAAATCAAGACTTATAGTTTTGATCACTAACATTGACAAACATGCTTGAGATAACAATGCATGCGAGTTCGACCAAGCAGTGCTCTAACAGTCGTGACTATAACTACCAAAGAATCTCGTCAGTCTCAACCGTTAAGGGGCACATCAACATATGACTGTTGACTTGGTCTGTGACTAGTCAACAGTCAGGGGACTAATGTTTATACATGAAAATAACCAACCTAAAAGGGAGGTAGCCCCCTAATCTATTAAAGGTTCCCCTTTGAGGGATTAACCCATAGGATAATGGGTGAGCCTAGCCCAACAAAATGGAGTCTTAAGTTAGTTGGGCTTTGGTCAATTAAAAGGGAAAAGCCCTTTCTATTAAACCCCTAATAACTTGGATAAAAGGAAATGGCAATATTGTAATATATTAATCTTATGGGCACTTATCCGTAAGTGGGGGAAAGGAAAGATTATTATAAAAGGGGAAAGAAAGCATACTTAGAGGAAACAATTAATCCACCCTTATCTCTCACAAACCTCTCTATACCTTGGGAATACTTTATTTGATTAGGGCTAGTTCCTCCTTCCCATGTTTTACCCTATCAACACCCAAAGAAATACCTACGAAGTTTTTGTTATGTCTTTTGATAAATCAAGGTGAACAGGAACCAATTGATAATCCGGTCTTATATTCCCGAAGAACAACCTAGAAACATCAATCACCTCACAATAACTTAACTATATGGTAGTAAAACAAGTTATTGTGGAATCACAAAGAATGAGAAGAAGAGCTTTGTGGTTACTTTTTATATCTTACCTATCGGAGATAAATCTCGAGCAAATCTTATAAAAAATAGTACTCAACACGATAGAACAAGTAAGATCAGAACACGCAACTACAGAGAAAACAGTTGGGTCTTGCTTCAGAATCCCAATGAAGTCTTTAAGTCGTTAACCTATAATGGTTTTAGGAAAAACCTAGGTTAAAGGAGAATCGACTCTAGTCAAAACTAGTATCACGCAGGAGGTGTGTGGCTTAGGTTTTCCAGTTGCTAGAGTTCTCCCTTATTTAGTATTCAAATCAGGGTTTGATAGCTTTAAAACAAAGCAATCAATATTCACCGTTAGATGAAATCCTGATTTAAGATTCAAGCTAAGTTTGCTTAAAACCAAAGCAATATCTCTCCACCGTTAGATGATCTTAGCTTGTTACACACAAATGAAATATACCTTCATTTAGATATGGGTAACCGTACCTAAACGTGTATATTGAGTTGGCTCAATAACAGTTAACCGAAGTTAGCCATATGAACACTTTTGTATTAACCACATTCATGTAACACTTCTATATCAAATGATAATGAAATGAATCTAATTGTGTTACTCATAGAGTTATTTAATTGTTTATATTCTCATAGAAGTATATAAGACACAATTGAAACAAAATCGGATTGATTCAAAAGAATCAGTTAATGAACACTTTAGCCACGGTTTGCAAAGATTGCATTCCTTAATATATAAATGTATTTTTTCATGAGTATGAAATCATACTTAACCGATTTTAGAACTTAACCTCATAAGTTTGCAAACCTAAGTTTCGGACTTTGATCTTTTCCGACAGTTCGCAAATGGGTACGCATACTGTCGTTCCAAACCGAATTCAGGTGAAACAGTTTTCAAACGGGTATGCAAACTTGGTTCCCGTACTTTGACAGTTAAAACTGTTCGCATACGGGTATGCATACTTGGTTCCCGGACTTGAATCATACTTACAATAGTTTGCATACTGGTGCATATTGTGCTATATCCAAACAATGGTTAATTGTTCTAAACTCTCATTTCAATCATTGAAACATCCTTAGAAGACGACAATAGATGTCTCACGCAAACTATTATCTTATAAGTAATTTTTAAGTGATCGAATGATCTATACGAAACATTCCGAGTCTACATCAAATGACTGTCTCACACAAATCATGTAAGATGATACAAGGCGATTTTCACATGATCATATTTTGACTCATTATTTAGTTTCCAACAAATAAATTATTTCCAACTAAACTCGTCAAGAATAATGATGAACGCAGTTAAAGCAAAAAGCTTTCCAACACATATTTCGAGAAAGATATAAGCGAATTAAACTCAACTCGAAATATCAAATGTGTATAATGTAAAAGTCTATATAGCTATACGACTTAGTCTCAATAGGAGATAGAATTGAATAGACTTCTGAGTGATAGATGATTTTAAGTCTCCACATACCTTTTGTTGATGAAGTTCCTCCAAACTCTCCTCAGTAGATCTTCGTCTTCAATCGATGAACGCCGAGAAATCTAAATCTAAACTACACATTCTATCCTAATCCGAGACATAACTATAAGTAGATTAGAAATCAAGACTTATAGTTTTGACACCTAAACTTGACAAACAAGCTTGAGATAGCAACGCTTGCGAGTTCGACCGAGCAGTGCTCTAACAATCTCCCCCTTTGTCAATTTTAGTGACAAAACTATCAATACATATGGATTACAAAATAAATAAACTTTGTAGCTTCTCATCCAACATGCTTGATTTCCTTGGTTCTTCAACATTCCTTGAATTCTTCATCACTCCAAGTACTCCAGTGATTCTGAACGTATTCAACTCAGCATCATAGTTGTTGAAGATCCGTAACCATAGCAATAAGAAAACAAATGTTCTCAATTATTGTTATACAGTGTCATAGTATTATTACACATTATCAAAGTTTAATTGTGTCACAACTTTGACAATAATACTATGGTGATATGTATCACTCCCCCTTAGTCAATACTTCATCTCACAATGAAAACCACTCCCCCTTACATAATGATCCGTAAACCATATGTATATAGTGTGAACTACAAAATAATTCTCCCCCTTTTTGTCAATATAAATTGGCAAAGGTATGAAAACTAGCGGGATCATAATGAAATTCTCAAAGAGATTATTCATGACTAAAAGAGAACATATCAACTTGATTTCGATGATTTCACATAGTCGAAACTTAGTGTGTTCATCAAGGAGTTTATAAATATATAAGATAACTCCTACAATATTCCACAACCGCACTCTCCACAAATATTTGGCAATTAAGCACAAGTTCAATTAAAAACTCTCCTCCATAAAATGTCATTCCCGAAAGAACAACAAGAGCGACCTTACTTTTACGAGAAAAGAAGGATTTCTTTGGACATTAACAAATCACATGAAACATGAATTTGTATCCAGAAAACTCGAATAAATTAACCACGAGAGAACCTTAATGATTAATTTAATCGGAAATGCTCAACATAAGAAAACTTACGGAGACATACAGTACTTTCACATAGAAGTGGATCAGGGAAAGATCAATACTGCGGAATATTCAAAAGTTCATTATATCTTTTACCAATATTTGCGTAAAGACATAATAGACTTAACTTTTGACATATATGAGATAATCATAGTTCACGGGCGTAAACACACATATCCCGTAAAAAAAATTCAATATAAAAAACCATAAAGATTAATACTGCAAAATCATCTTCCAAATAACTTAGAATTTAAATAAATAAATCAAAAACATTGCAAGATGAAAATCGGTTGCAATAGCTATGTATAATCACAATATCTGCTATTCCAAACCCTAGTTATCCTTCTTAAAACACAAGAATAAATTCTCATAAGAAGTTTCCTAGACATAATAAAACAAGAGTTCGAGAAATCAATAATCATCCTCATCATCGGACTCCATCCAAGAGGCTTGAACCTTTTGCATTTCTTCCTTGATTTCTGTAAACTTTTTAGCAATCACACATAATTGTTCTTGCACACATTTTACCTTGGAATTGATCTTATGAATACCCTCGCAAATTTGATGAATAATACTCAAGGTGGTAGGATCACAGGAACCGTCAAGGGGGTCACATCTTTGTCTCTTGCAAGCATTCATCTTCATACGTTTGAAAGTACAAGGACGAACAAGTTTGGGAGTTCCAATAGAGTTGCCAATGGGAGCAATGGAATGTGCACGACATATTTGCTCAATTAAGCATGGAAAGCCTAACTTCTTGTTGGATGACGTCATCGAGACCATTGGAAGAATGATAAATCCACAAATATCAAGACCTTGAGCACCCATTTGAAGGAAATAGACTAACTCCGCAAATTTACCACTCCACCGAGAGTTCTCAATTGTGGAGGGATAAAGATTAGAAATGCCAAGTTTTCCGAAAGACATCAAAGCAATACTAAGATCAAGGGTAGGAAACTTCCCTTTGTTGATGGTGGTTTTTAGTTCAGGGCTAAAATTGTAAAACCCTGTATTTAATACGCCATTATTCTACAAAGAAACTGATCCCTTTAAAAGTGATGAGTGCCCAAGCCTCTCTACTTACAACATGTCATTATATTTATATGAAATTTATCCAGAATTGTGCGTGCAGCAACAATCCCAAATATTATGTAAATTTCTGAGTATTTGTTCCCTACCATGTTCCCAGTTGAACTCTTAATAATTACATGACATGACGACTAATGTTCGCTTTCAGCCGAGTAGCATGAATCTCCCGAAGTGTCAGGATTGAGGTGCGTGTGGAAGTACTCAATCAGAGGCACGCAAAGTTACACTGCCCTTTAATATTAAATTTGTGATTTTTGTATCAGTATGCAAAATTCAGTCCTTTAACCTAATCAATTTGTAAAAATTAGGTTTTTGGCTCCCTGCGCAGTATCTCGAACCCTATTGGTCGAGACCAAACCTAGGTAAGCTAGTCAATTAATCTGTCATGGACTAGTAGGAGCAAAGTCCTACCAAAAATCAGAAAACAAGAAATAAAAGAGGAGTTGCGGCAAATAGGAGCAGCAACAAGAGGAGGCGTGGCCGCGCCACATGGTCGGCCAGTTCGTCCTAACGGGCACCACCTGAAGCCGGATGGCCACGCTCCATGTTGCCCTTGCCGGCCCCTTTTTCCATCGACCAATCAGGTCGCTCTAAATGCGCCACGCGCACTTGGAATATGGTCGGGCCCATGTCACTTGCCGGCCCCCTTTCCAAACAACCAATCAGGTCGCTTTAAACCCGCCACGCGCATTAAATGAAGCCAAACTGCACCAACACCTAGTGGTCGTCACGTCAACATGGCCATCATGCCAATTAGCTAATCAACCTGCCAAATCGCGTCGGCATGATAATTGGCAGGCCATGCTATTCCGCGGCAGCAATATGCCAACGTGCCATAACAGCGTAGCCGCGTTCTATCTCACTTTTTGCTCGTGGCCAACGCCATAACAAACTTTAACCAGAGTATTCTGATCGGAATAGAACTCTTTTTTTAATGGCATTGGTCGAATCAAGAGGAAACCCTAATTCCTAGTCATGGCCTAACTTATGCCATTTCGGACCCACAACATGCCACAAGCCATGTGGGATTCAGAAGACCCTAAAAGTGGTGCCCGCGCCATATTATAGCTACCCATGGCTATCCCCGCGTCCATGGTCGTTCCCGCATTATGGCCTTGCCATGATTTCTTTATTTAACGTGGCCACGACAGTGTTTGCCAAAATGCCACCATATCGCGGCCACATAGCCGCATACGCTATTTAGGGTTTTGACATGCCAAACCCTAATTTGGAAGGCCGCTATGCCGACCCATGCCAAATAATGCCACCCAAGGAATTAAGTTTGATACGGCAACTAGAGCCAATATTGTTGAGTCATATTTGGACCTAGCACCAATATGTGAAGATATAGTGGCCGCGGCTATGCTAGGCAGGCGCCATGTTGCCTCGTGAACCAGGATGGTATGCATATCTAGTATGCAAACCGGAAAAGATTTGATGGTTTCTAAATCGTAAAGGTATGCATACCCAGTATGCAAAACGGAAAAGATCCGTGGATTCCTGAACCCTGTTGATGGTGGATTTTTGACAAAGGCTAAAATCGTAACCTTACATATTCCTGATTCAGTAGTCAGATGAATACTGAGATTCATGTCTCTCTTTTAAGCATGAAAACTCATGCCACGATGATCTCTGATTGAGTATACTGCCTCTCAGAACATCTCTAAGAACCTATGATTGAGTGTATTGCCTATCAGAGCATACATATGCAATTTCTCAACTGAGGCCACAACATATTTCATTAACTGAGCAATTTCAGTAATCACTTCTGTATAGAATCGAGATGATTGGACGACTCCTAGATGTATTAATCACTAGTATAGAGCAATGATGTCTTTAGGATGTCGCAATGTTCCCTGACTTTACAGAATAGACATTCAAATCGAGTATTACGCTTCAATTAGCTCATACCTCGATTTTCGAATAATTATAATGCTCATAGACAGCTGGCCTGCTACTATAGAGCCATCAATTAATTAATTATTTCTAGTCGCAAGATTCATCAATGAATTCCTTGAAAATATTCTACGTTCTTCATAATATTTCATTACTTCAATTCATGGCTCTTCCTAGCAGAATTTCTAGGGTTAATAATAAATATTCAACGTACGGGCATCTGAGACACCATCGATGTGACATTCCATACTTTTTTCTCTGGTTTAAGTGAACCGGTTAGTGGAATTCTGCACATAGAATGCCAAACATTCTAATACTTGAGTTTCCTTCACACTTTTTAAGTTGCCAAATTTTTAAGAAGCACTAGGAGTTTATTTAACCACATGGGTTGCCCCATGGTAGTAATGCTAGGTGTATCTGATTATGTCTATGGAAACAATTGTTTTCTCCTACATGGATACACATGTAACCACACACAAATAGAAGGCAAATAATCTGTTTTGAGGGATTTATTCTTTTCACCCTTCTTTTCTCGGTTTGGAAAAAAACAAAAAACAAAAAAAACAAAAAAGAAAAAAAACGAGGAAAACCCTTGATAAGCATTCCAATCACCTTTTTCTTTCTTAAGGTAAATCACTTGGAAGATCAAAATCTATTGGCTTTGTACCAGTGGAAGTATACAGATAATTTCATGGAATTTGTGAAGGTTTTGGACTTGTTTTGGTAACCATGAAAACAGCCAAGGATGTGTATCCTTGCCGTTGTGGTAGGGAGTTGAACGATGGAGATATTACTGATTTAAGAGATTGAATGGGTTTAGGGTTATTACGTTGTACTAGAACTCAGAATTTGCATGTGAAGAAATTGATTGAGTAGCTCAATGCAACAAGGAAAATCTCACCCTCTCAAGCAAAATACATTGCACATTAAGTGTTTGATAAAAGTCCTGAAAGAGGTAGGGGAAATTCCTTCTTCATTTTTCTTTGGTTTAGTTTCATGCTTCCATAAATTCTAATCTCTAATCGATGTTGTTCGTCTTTGATTTTCGAAGAATGGGTAGTTATTAATCATCTTGTTGATGTTGTTCTTCTTTGATTTTCGAAGAATGGGTAGTTCTTAATCATCTTGTTACTGAGTTTAGTGATTTGATTTCTTTTGCTCATGACTTTGAAATTGATGAGCCCTTCAATTTAGGTTTGATAAGTACATTTGGGGGTTTATATCTCTAATCATGTTTACATGTAAATTAATCAATTGGGAACTTTGTTTGGATGATGAAAACTTAATTTCATTTTCGGATTTGTTTTTCAAACATCCAAAACATATTTACTGTTGGAGGTATAAACTGAGATCTAACCGTCGGATCTTGTTGATTTTTGGATATGTTGTTCTTAGATGTATCGGGAAAGCTCGACTAAAATTTCAGCATGATCAGACTTGGAGAAGGGGTAGAAACTGTTGTATTACAGAGAAGCACACAGCATTACTACCTTATGTTACAATCCCTTTTGGATTCCTTAATTGCGAACCACACTCATGTTTTATGTATAATGACTCTAGGCTTGATAAAATTAAAATATTAAAATATGGATTTTGGTTCGACTAGGTTACGCTCGATGTGGTACTGATAATTTATGGCATTTTGTGCGCTACTTTAGATGCTGTAAACAAAGGTTGGGCATAGCTCACCTCATATGCAGTAGTAGTTGATAATTGTTTTTATCATGGCATTGGTGCTAATTTGCAAAAGAAGTTAGTTTGATAATGGGTAAGGAGTTCTTTGTTTTATTGTTTGAATATCTGACTTTCTTTGTTCATCAACATTTGGCATGAGATCACTCCATAATGGTATCGGAGTCATCTGGTTTTGGTGAAACTTGGTTTCGGACATTTGAACTTGTATATATAAGATACTATTGGTAGATTTGTTTGGTGTAATAATTTCCCAGTACGTTGCTTGGTGCCACTAACTTGAGTATTAGATCTCCTTAAGTAATCGGATTATTTTTCTTGGATATCCATTTTCACTTTCGGCGAGAAGCATAATAAGTACATGTTGTATGCTTTTGTTGTACTGAGAACTTGCTAGCCCTCTTGATTAGCAGCCTTCTAAGCTAGTCTAGTTGTTTCTTATTTATTCTATTTTGCCATCAATTTATTTGTGGACTATAATGAGCCTTGTAAAATGCAACTACAGTATGTACAGCATGCTATACATTTCAGTGTTGTAGACTTTGAAGTGATGGCTTGTTATTAGTTTGCTTACAAGAAGTATCCTATTGTGTATCTCATTTTGGAATTCACGTCAGTACGCAGCAATAGTGGTATTTGTATCTTCTAGCTAAGATCAGAGATCAATAAATTTTCATTCCTGGTAATAGGTGAGTTTACTAAACAGAAATGACAGCCAGAGGTTAGACGTTAGATACGACAATAACGGTAAAGACAGAATTTCCCTTAGTCATAATATGCCTGGTCGTGTGTTTTAATTTTATTACTTTGCTTAGAATAGATAGAATGAGTTCTTAATTATTTTGTTGATTATGTGAGTTATATTTGGCCAAGCTAATTCCTCGTTGTTTACAAATGTATATGAAATATGACGATTCTTTAAAAAATCATTGGTACGATGATGCAATTCCTTTTGATATTGTTGGAAATGGGACGAGTTGGGGATAATTGTGGTTCTACAATTCATATCATCTAGGAAGAGATAAATTCATATCATCTAGTAAGAGATAATTGCTACTGTGGTGGGTAGTTCATATTATCTAAATAAATAAATGACGAACTACGGTCGTGCTTGATCCCTTCGAGCAACGGAGAGGGTACGTAGGAAGCCGCTACGCGGTTCAGCACAACTCCGGAAGGTTGTTCATATCGTCTGAAAGGGGTTGGTTGCTGCTTTGCAGTTCATACCATCCATTCGGAGATGATTGTAACCTTAGCAGTAAGAGGTAATTGCAATCAATCCATTGGCTGTTCATACTACCTAGTGAGAGATGATTGTTACCATCTCTCATTTTTGGCAACTGGCCACGTAAATTATTAGAGTTGGCTACTGGCCATCTCCCATTTTTGGCAATTGGCCATATAAATTGTTGGAATCGGCAATTGGTCGTTTCTTATTTTTCGGCAATCGGCCGTCTGATATTTTCGGCAATCGGCCGTCTGTTATTTTGGGCAATTGGCCCTCTGTTATTTTTCGGCAATTGGCCGCCTGTTACTTTGGCAACTGGCTGTATTTCATTTTCGGCAATTGGCCGTCTGTTATTTTTGCAACTGGCCGTATCTTATATTCGGCAATTGGCCGTCTGTTATTGTTGGCAACTAGCCGACTCTTATTTTTTTATTTTTTTTGGGAATTTGAACCCTTGTCGAATTTTATGAGTATTATGGTATGGGACATATGCTCATAGAATTCTGACCTTATGACTAATGAGATTTCTACAGTGTGCAGGATTATGATGAACGAAATTTTTACGTCAGTGGCGTATCAGAGAGTCGGAGCTTGCCAAGCAACCCGTAACCCGACCCGCTGGAAGCAAAATTCTCTAGTCCGTCACAATCGAATAAGCACCGAGGAAATGATGCAAGTGTACTCAGCAATAATGCACTAACGAGCACCTGAATGCACGAACGAACATTCAAAAATACGAAGGAATGAGGAAACCTATGCAAAATAAGGAAGAAAAAAAAATATATATATTAAAAGAGGCGTCTAAGGGGACAGGGCCCACTGGCCGGCCGGTCATGCCGCCGTGGCCGGTCCCGCGCCTCTTCCTTATTTTATCGTATTTTATTATTTTTCCTTAATCTCATGAAAATCCCTTCATTTGAGCAAATTCCTTCCTTTTTAGCAAAACTCCTTAGTTTCATTGTATTTCCTTTACATCATGGAAATAATATAAAATTAGGAAAGCTGTCGCGGGACCGGCTCACTAGCCGGACGACCATGCCTTAGCCGTGGCCGGTCCCACACCTTGTAATTCCTTATTTTATTATTATTATTTCCTTCATCTTATGAAGTTCCTCAGTTTGAGAAAAACCCTGATTTCTTTATATTTTCTCAAATGTTGCTCAAACGCGCATCAGAAAATATCAAAATTCTCAGGACTGAGATACGGACACTATGGTGACATGGGCATGTTACCTTGACCGACTAAGGTTGGCCCTTTGGCTTGTAAGAGGCCAGTCCCACATATTTTCATAATTTGACCTAATTTGTTCATATTAGGTTCAAACTTTTCCAAACAACTTAGACTTTCATAAAACGATCGCCAGTCAGTCCCATGACCAACCAGAGCCGGTTCCAGGAATTCTTGGTTGGTCCCTCATGTTAGAGCACTGCTCGGTCGAACTCGCAAGCGTTGTTATCTCAAGCTTGTTTGTCAAGTTTAGTTGCCAAAACTATAAGTCTTGATTTCTAGTTTACTTATAGCTAAGTCTCAGACTAGGATAGTAAGTGTAGTTGAGCTCTGGACTCCACGGCGTTCATCATGCAAAGACGAAGAACTACTCAAGGAACTGGTGGAACTTCATCGACAAAAAGGTATGTGGAGACTTGAACTTATCTATCACTCAAAAGTCTATCTACTCTATCTCCTATCTTGAGACAAAAGTCGTATTGCTATATAGACTTCGATTATACACATTTGCTATTCCGAGTCGAGTTTATCTCGCTTATCTATTTCTGGAAATATGTGTTGGTAAGCTTTTGCTTTGGCCAAGTTCATCTTTACTCGTGACGAAAGTCATGTTGAACATTTCAATTTCTTGAAAATCGCTTTGATGAAAAATAGTTTATGGATAACAACTATATAACATCCTCTAAGAATGTTTCAATGATTGAAATGAGAATTTAGAATATATAACCATGATTGGATATAAACATTGTATGTGAACTCATACTTGTGTAAGTCCAAAATCCTTGAACCAAAGTATGCGTACTTTACTAGTTTAGGATGACCGGAGCTAAGTCCGCGTACAGTCGGAAGTTCACATCCCGTGAATTTCTGCTGGAGTTTGTGAACCAAAAACAAGCTCAATCCGGGTACTTAAGTATGCATACTTAAGTGGGTTATTTTCTAAAAACGGTTTATTCGTGAACTAAGACATTTATAAATTAAGGAATGCAATCTTTGCAAATCGTGGTTATAATGTTCATGAATCGATTCGAGTGAATCAAAATCATTTTTGCTTCAATTGTGTCTATTATACTTCTATGAGATCTAAGCAATTGAACAACTCTCTAACTAGTTCATTTGAGTCATTTGAACTAGTTATGGTGAAGATGAATAAGGTTAATATGAAAGTGCTCATATGGCTAACCATTGGTTAACTGTTGTTGAACCAACTAGGTGTACACGTTTAGGTATGGTTACTCAAACCTAAATGAACGTGCATTTTATTTGTGTATGACAAGCTAAGTTCGATCTAACGGTTGAAAGATATTAGCTTGAATCTAATCAGGTTTTAATCTAACGGCGAATATTGAATTCTTTGTTACCAAGGTAACTTAGATTGCAACCATGATTTGGAGACTATATAAAGGAGAACTCTAGCAACTGGGAAACCTAATCCCCACACCTCCTGTGTGATTCTAGTTGTATAAGCTAGAGTCGATTCTCCTTTAACCTTAGGTTTCTCTCGAGACCCTGTAGGTTAACGACTTGAAGACTTCATTGGGATTGTGAAGCCAAACCCAACTATTTTCTCTGTAGTTGCGTGATCTGATCTTGCTGTTTCTATCGTGATTGAGTACAATCGTAAGATTGGCTTGAGA